>VYZW01007972.1:1360-244848 GCA_013401315.1 Balaeniceps rex | reverse complement strand
ACGTGTTGGCCTTTTGTTCACTTTTTTTTTTTTTTTTCCTGTTTTTTCACCGATTTGGCTTCTTAATACAATGCCTGAAGATCTTTTGAAAGGGCCAGAAAAATCTGCTGACGGCTCATGCAGCTGATTTGACCCAGAGCGCCTGCTTGGCTGAGCAGAAAGATGACACTGCAGCAAAAATGTTACTTTAAGGGAAAAGAAAACATGCGCAACGCTCCTGCCATTGTTCGCAGCCTCTGTTCTGGTGCCAAGCTCTGCACTTAGGAAAACACAGAGGTACCAGGTTTTAACCTTTTGCCTGCTTCCCGCAGGTGTTATCTTTTGCTCTGAATAGGCAGGATGAGGTCCACAAGTCGCATTCAAGCCTCTAGCAGCCCCGCTGGCTACGAAAAGACAACTTTTGGTGGCTTTTGCAGGGAGCAGCTTAACAAGATTTTCAGCAAAAAGAGCCATTTGCTCAATTTTATTCTTTTTAGTGTTTCAATGTAATATTGGGTGAAGCCACTGGTGCTTTCTCTCGCAGCGCTGAAAAATAATGGAGGTGGTTGAGCGTTGGGATATCCAGCCTATGCTGAATAGGTACTATGGAGCAGGCAGGTCTCTCTGTTTTTGTGATTTAACTATATTTTATCATTGACAGAGGAGTAAAAATAAAAATCTGAAATGGCTTTGGTGAGGCTCCCATTTAAATAGTTATTGTTTTGAGTGAAAATGGTTTGTGGAAGGAGAGCAAAGCACTCTGACTTCAAAGCTTGTCATTGTAAAGAAATCTGATGGCAAGTGGTCACGCATACCTGAACGTCACTCCTACTACAGCAAAGCCAAAAGTTCTGGCAAGCAGCCTGGTCATGTTCCCATTAAAGTCGGGGTGAGCGATCCTCAGCTGGTGTAAATCGTGATAGCTGTGTTTAAATTGGAGATTTTTTTTTTAACTTATTGACTGCACTAGGGGATGGATCCAGCCCTTTATGAGCCCGTGGGAGCTTCTTAAAACCTTCTGATCCTGTTATTTGTTTAAATCTTAGAGAAATCCTTTGAGCCCAAGAAAGTTTGGTATAAGGTTGAACAAGACTTGCTGTATTTTTTCAGTTTTCCAGGCTTCCTCGCCATCCTGTTGCACTTGACATTGATAATTGCCCAGGTGGCCTGTTTGTGCCCCTCGTATCTGCAGCAAGAAATTGAAACTGCTCATTTAGCCCTGCTGAATGGTCATTTTTTTGAAGACCTACCATGCCACATTCCTGTAGCTCAGCTGGGTGCCATTGTGCACCATTAGGACAGGGTGGTCAGAGTTCAGCAATGTGCCTCCCTGTAATACCTGCACAGTTTTGGTGTTCAGCTTGAAATATGCAGGCCGAAAACTATTTTTCTCCCCAGTAGATACACACGCAATGTATCAGGCGTGCACGCTCCCACCCTGCAGATCAGGTAGCTCTATCGTGCAAGGATGATGCATTTTGCAAGGATAATGCAGCAGTGATGACAAATGGGTGCCTCTAAGTATTTACAGGGTGCCTGGAAGGCAAACAGATTATCTCAGAAGCACTTCAAGCTAATCCTGCTCACGAAAACCAGTTTTACTTAGCCTCTAATCTACCTGCTGAAACTAGGGTGGATTTGGTGCACCTTTCTTTGGAAGAAGTGGGAAGTAGGATGGCATGCAAACCAGCAGTTCAAGTCTGGAGATCGCTTGTTTGTCTTTGGGTGTGGAAAAATTGAGACATTTAATATTCATTGGATATTTTTTGACCACCAGTCATTTGTAGTGTGTTTGTGAATATCTTCCCGTGCTCTTGGAAGTGATAGATGTTGATGAAAATCCACTGCCACGACTGCTGCTTGGTGCTTTTGTCAGTGAGGGAACTGTGTATTAATCTGCACTGGTCATGCTTTATGAGAAGTCTGAAGCAATTCAGACCTTTCTGCTTGGCCTCCGTTTTGAGCACAACGAAAGTGTTAGAAGTGGTGTGCACACAACTGGGAAGATGTTACAGGAGGAGGCTGTGATTACAGCTGTCCAAAGGACAGCAGATCTATCTCCCATTGCTTTTTTGAGATGAAAAAAACTACTGTTCTGCACTGGAACAAACTCAAAATGTTTCACTTTTTTTTTCTCCTCAAGATGGAATGTCAACAAAATGTCCCTTTTGGACTGAAAACCTTGAGCTTTTCCATTCCTCCTGGCCACTGTACGAGTTCACTAAAACATGCAGTTACTTATCCCTACTTCTTCAGGAACAACTACACGTGGCCATCCTGGCAGAAGGAGGTTCAGTTACGCCTGTGCAGCATTGTCTAGGTCCCCCTGAACTCCCCTCTGATGACAGCGATGCCTTCCTGGGTGAAGCTGTAGCCCCAGGATTCTCCTCATTTGTGGATGAACGCATTAACTGTCACTTAAACGCTGAATCTGCAAATCATATTTTACATTAACATCAAGCTATTTCCCCCCCGCTAAAATAAATCTTCTAGGCACGCTAGCTGGCTCATTCAGGATGGTTGTTTTCGTCGTTGCTGGGTTTGTTGTCAGGTCATGCTAACCTGACCGTGGATGTATATTTTAGTTGAGGGAAACATGGGGCTGATTCTTCAGCTAAGGTTCATGGCTGAGTTACAATTGCTTAGCTACACCAGTTTACTTTAAATGAGCATCTGTGACTTTTTGAAGTGACCCGATCCCTAAGGAAACGGTTTCATGAAACATGGGCTCTCAGACAAGACTGACCAACCTGTTGAGGGGGGTGGGGAGAGTGGAAAAGAAAAGGAGAAGAGGGAAAAAAACCATAACCTGCGCTCTCTCAGGGCTCTCTGGTAACGATGCTACCTAGGACTGTTCTGGTGCTTTGCATTAGTGAAAATCTAACCACTTCATTTAAAAAAAAAAAGATAAATGCCACCGTCTCCATTATACAGATGGGGAAATGAGGCAGAGAAAGATGAAAGGACTTTGGCCTATTCATCCCACCAAGAAAATAACAGCATCCAGGTCAGCCAAGTCCCAGTCTTTATGCTTTAGTCCTTAGGCCATGGCTTTCTAACTACCTTGCACCTGTGTAAATAGGGAGGCAGGTGCAAAGCCCCGGCGTGCTGAGCGGCAGAGAGCAGCCTGCTGCCGTAGCCGTCCGTCGGGAAGACATGTACGCAAAGAGATGTCGTCAGAGGGTAGTCGGACAATGTAAGCGTATCCTTCCTCAACTCCGCTGCCTGCCCCAGACAGTACGGCTTGTGTCCTCCCCGGAGGAGAAGGCATTGCTCGTGCAGTGTGAAAGCATGTAGTCAGCATGAGAGATTTCATGCTCTGTCTCTTGAAATCTAATATGAAGCAGTTGCCTTCTCTCCGTCCCACAGCCTCATTACACAGCTCCGTGTGTGGCCTCTCCCCATAATTAACCTGAGGGGGTTACTTTCCTTTTCCAATTTGTAGGAAGTGGCTCATGACATCTGTTGCAGCCCTGAGGCTCCTTCCTGCAAACGTTTGGCTGTTTTTCATTGAAAGAAAAGGCAACACAAAGAGGTGTAACAATTAACCAAGGAGTCCTGGCTTTGAAAATAGCATCTTCCAATTGCTCAATAAAAACCTATTGAGAGCAGAGGAGGGTGAATATACATTTTTAAAAGGAGCCATGGACTTAAACCTCGTGACTAAATATCTTCATTTCTCTTCTTGTTAACACTTCAGGGAAAAACAAACAAACAACAAAAAGCAAACAACCTAGGAAGAGTTTGAATGTGTTTTGCTTTACTTATTCTATTTGTTTCATGGTGTAAAGTTATAGTAGCCCTCTTCCTGTCCCACCCCTTGTCCTTTGCAGATTTGCACTTACCTGTTGTATCTTACCTTAACTGACACTTGGCACTGTGGGGAGCTCCCCTATAAAAACCACTACAGAGTTTGATCTTCAAACTTAAGCCTTTTGGAAGCAAGAAACATCTTTTCTAGACTTGAAAGGCAAAAGGGATCATTTGGATTCTCTTACCATAAATACGCTTTTCAGTTTTTCCATCGTATTTTGGAGTTAGGTGGTGTTTTAGTAAGGAAAAAACCCAAAAGAGACAGAAAGGTGCACCAACCTATTCTATGGAAGGGAAATCACTGGAGCGGGTGGGAAGGTAGTTTTTCCAGATTAGTTAGTTTGAGGTGGTTCTCTCCCAGTCTTACTTCTTGGAGCTCTTTATTATTATAAAGTCAGTATTCCTCAGGCCAGAGACAGGAAAGCTTTTAGAGGCGCATCTGTGTGTGCACTAGAGCTGTGAGAAAATACGAAAGTCTTGTTCTCACTGATTTATTACAGGGCTTGAACTGAGATTTTTGTGATCTAGGCTGTGGCTGTTCTGGGAAATATAAATTCCATCCTGGACCTAAAAAGTTTTTTTACAGTATATCAATATTGATATACTTTCATCCCAAATTTGCACTTTTCTTCAAATTGGCATCTTCTGACTGAAATGCAGGCAGCTGGAAAATGGTTGTGCTGTAATCTCATCCAACCTCTTGCATAATGCGCTTCACAAAATCCCACATGGTAATTTCTGCATCGTTTCTGTTGGGCACAGAACATAAGTTGTATATAGATAAAAAAACCTTTTAGAAAGCTGTCTACTCCATGTTTGCAGCAGGCAGTTGTGCCTTGAGTTGGGCAGCTTTGACCTCCGCCAAGGCTTGTGATGCCTTAACAGCAGTTTTGTATGTGCGTACTGCGGTAACACAACTGAATGAAAAAGTCTTTGAAGTTCCTGGCTGGCTGAGGAGCAAAAGTCCCTTCATCTTTCAGCACTAGTCATGCTTGCCAGGCCATCCAGCGCTTCGGAAAACCCCCCTCCCTGTTCCTAATGAAGATGACCGATAATCAAAGTGCTGTTTGCCTCCTGCTCTGTGCAAACAGTGAAAGTAGCCTGGTTGGTCCCACTGAGATTCAAACCCGTGTGAGCGCTTTTTAGGTTTGTGATTGTTATTGGGGACTTTTACGGGAAAGGAATCCCTTCCTTCATGAATTGAACTGCTGTTGTGTGAGGGCTTGCGGATGCCTAATGCCTGAAATTTTGAGTTTTGTGGAGCACTGCATGCCAGCTCGGTCAAATTGTGGCCCTTCCTCCGGAGCGGTTTCATATCGAGAGCAGGGACTCTGCAGAGCAGAGCGCAATGTCTCCTGCAAAATCCAAAGACCAGTGTGGTGAACCCAGGCCTAAAACTCTGTGATCTCATGGCTGTTGGCTGGGCGGGGTGAACTGTCCCCGCCACATCCAGGCCATCGGGTTGTCCTCATGGGAAGGCACCTGTGCCCCCACCATGATCCTTGTGCATGGGGGTAATAGCAGCAATGTCACCGCTTCGTCCTCGGCTCCCCGTGAATAAGGCCTGTTGCTGTACCGAGGGTACAATATAGAGCAGGGAAGAAACATTTCTCCTCACAACACTGCACAATTACAAGGGCCCTTGTACTTTTAACACTGTATTTGAGAAGTCTACTTGGCAAGGAGCTGAATGGCCCCATGATCTGTACGAAGGAGCAACATATTTGGCAGAAAATACATGACTCTGTTAATAAATAACAAGGTATATGTGAATACTGTGTAGGTGGCTACGGCAGGACCAGGCTGTGCGGCCGCAGAGTCAAGGGCTTTGCTCAAAGAGTAGGGGGCCTTTTGTGTGGCATGGTGATGTGGGGGTGTGACAAAATGTATAAGGTCCTGGTTAAAAGCTGATGGGCACGGGGGTTGCTGAGCTGACTCTTCTGGAGAGCAGTAGTAAAGCACACATCACGTGGAGCCATGGGAGCCTGGGCTCTGCAGATACGTGTGTGTGAAAAAGCTCAGAGAGGAAGGTGAATCCCTGCCATATCCCTCAGCACATGTCATACTTTGCTTTGTGAACATCAGAAAATTGTTTTGTGAGTTCCTCCAGAAGTGCCACTTGCTTATGTTTTGACATGTGAAGAGAGGGTAGGGATGGGGGACAGTAAGAAGTATAGTTAACATGTTGTCTGCAAGTGACCTGTGACAGCTTTTCTGTGAGGCCGCACCTCGAGTACTGTGTTCAGTTTTGGGCCCCTCAGTACAAGAAGGACATTGAGGTGCTGGAGCGTGTCCAGAGAAGGGCAACCAAGCTGGTGAAGGGTCTGGAGCACAAGTCTTATGAGGAGCGGCTGAGGGACCTGGGGTTGTTTAGCCTGGAGAAGAGGAGGCTGAGGGGAGACCTTATCGCCCTCTACAGCTACCTGAGAGGAGGTTGTAGTGAGGTGGGTGTTGGTCTCTTCTCCCGAGTAACAAGTGATAGGACAAGAGGCAATGGCCTCAAGTTGCACCAGGGGAGGTTTAGATTGGATGTTAGGAAAAACTTCTTCACAGAGAGGGTTGTCAAGTATTGGAACAGGCTGCCCAGGGAAGTGGTTGAGTCCCCATCCCTGGAGGTATTTAAAAGACTGGTAGACGAGGTGCTTAGGGACGTGGTTTAGTAGTGGACAGGTATGGTTGGACTCGATGATCTTAAAGGTCTTATCCAACCAAATGATTCTGTGATTCTATGATTTAGCCACTAAAGCCCTGACCTGCCCAAGTGCCCATTTGTGGATCTCAGCCACTGCAGTGGCTGTGCCAGTACAGTTGGCCACTTGCTAAAGGAGCTGTACCTGGGGGCCTGCCTAGGAATTGCTGACAAACATTGGTCAAGCCTCCCCTGCTCTCCTGACATTAGCTTGGTGTGTCCCTAGTACAAAATGCTCCTTCAAGAGCTTGCCCTTACTAAGTGTTAATTATCACACTGACATTGCACATCTCATTCAATCTCAGGTTACTCTACTAGAGTAACTAGGAACTAGAATAACCTCATGATGCTGTGGTGAGACAGAGATTTAGATTTAGACCTACTTCATAGGGAAGAAATAACACAAAAAAGTTAGGGCCCAAGCCTTCAGTCACACATGTTTAATGATAGGTGCTTAAATCCGCTTAGACACCTAAATATGTTGCCTTGTCCTAATCCATGAAGGCTGTTTAGCACTTGTAATTCTATTAATTTAATGACAGTTTAACAGGCAGGCATCCTCTGCTACTTGCTGAGGACCACCCCCTCCACACAAGAGGCAGAGGCCCAAAATTATTACAGAAAATGTCTGATTTCATCCTAGTCAAGTCCTGCAGCAGACGATAAAGATGTAATGTTGCCCTTCCCAGAACCATGACTCAGTCTCCAACACTCAAGAGGATATTGTAAGGTATTTTAAAATTCTCATTTGGGCGCTTGTTACTTGTTTTCTGGCTGAGGATTCAAATTCTCGAGCTTTCCACAAGCTTGTCACCACAACAGCTAAAAAATTCCTTAAGGTTCATCCTTTTGTGCTATCCCATGACTCCAGAACCTGGGACTTCATGAAAACATACTAAATATAATTAACTCAGGATGAAAAGAGCACAGTTGGCATCACGGAGAGTTTTACGTAAGCTCTAACATTTACAAGCCTGGCTCTGCTCTGAGACATGATGGGCTACAAGTGGCACCTTCTTGTTCAGTTGACTTTTTTCAGGAATCTCGTAAAGTCAGCACAGCCGAGGGAGGGTGAGGTCGCTTCTCACCCGCCTTTGTGCTTCGTCAACAATAAAAGCATGCAAGCATTGATTGCAGATTTTTCTTTAATTGGGTGAGATGGTTTGAGAGAACCAGCTGTTATTCTTCTCCCCAGGGAAGCTTTTGGGCTGATATATCCCAGCAGCAAGGAAAGTGGATAGACGTGGGAGGGAGGTGGTAAGGGAGAGGAGGCGTCGGGTCTCACGCCTTCCCAAACCGAATTACACGTCTGTCACTATCAAGTCTTGAAGCGGACGGCTCAGAGGGCAGTTGACATAGGTTAAGCACTACAAGAGCAGCAGAAGTACCGTGGCAGTGCACGTCACAGCGGGGATGCTGCGACAGCCGCCCCGTTTGCATGAGTTCAATCCGGTGTCACCATGGGGGCTGTTTTCTTGCTCCCTGTTGCACTTGTATCACAGCCCTCAAGGCTCGTTGATGGTAGTGAATGGACCTTTATCGCCCTGAAATCAAAACGTGGCTGTGCAATAACCACAGAGCTTGGCCTTGGCTGAGCCCTTGGTGGTTGGCAATGAAATTCAGGGAATTCCAGACACAGATGCTTCTTCATCTCCCTCTGCTTTTATCTGAATGACCAAAGTAATTTGTGCAGAGGAATGGAAGATCTTGAAGGCCATGCCAGATAGCTTGCTGCGCAGGGCGGCCTCCCAGATACTCGCAGAGAGTAGGTCACTTTGCAAGTGTTTCACTTCTCCTGGCAGGGAATTGAGAGAGAGGGGCATACCAGAGGGAAGGGGTGCCATTCCCGACGTGTTCGTCTGTCAGTGCATGTGAGTGAAATGATTAGGTGCATCTGGCATGAGGTCTCGGTGCGTTTCTTCCTTGCTTGCTGACATCAGGAGCTAGTGTGCTGCTCTGCGTTACGGCTCATTGGCTTTGTGCGTGAAAGAATTCAATTCATTTCATCTTTCATTGACATTGCCGTGTAGGGGAAGGAGTTACTTTTGCTTTTTAAAGTCCAATGTGCATGAAATCTTATGTGTTCTGTGTTTAAGGAGAGTAGCTAGCGGCTGTGCCAATACACAGCTGCAAAAGCACCATGGAATAACATTAACACCCATGAACTGCTGCAAGGCATGGAAATTTAGGATGCTCCTATATCGTCATTGGGTCTAGCTGAGAATTTTTGGAGGTAACATTTTTGGGGTGAAAAATGCTAGCTCATCGTAACTGAAATTTTGAGGAAAGGATTGATTTTGGTCATTTATCAGGTTCATTTTAAAAAACCCAACACGCTGCTGTTATCATCTGTTTCACAACTGTGCCTGGGGGACTTTGTCTTGGATCAGGGCAGGCTAATTGTTGTACAAATAAAGAATGGTAGGAATAAAATTGTCTCTCACGCAGGGAGGTTGTGATTGCAGTTTACTTTCTTCAAATGAAAAGCATCATTTTCTGATTTGAAATAGTTTGGATTTGATCTGTGATTTAGGTTACTTTTTTACCAAAAAGCTTGAAAAGATTAAAAATTAATAGCAACTGCCAGGATAGAAATGAAACACTCCCAAACCGCTGATATAACATCTGACCAGATAGGAAAATGTTCTTCGATGAACATTTTGAGAAAACGCTGAGGTTCTTACTTTTCTTTATTATTTGTTACCCCTCTTTGGAATAGAATTTTCGTTTTGAAATTTCAGAAAAATCTCTGGGGACAGGAAAACCATTTCCCCCTTGTTTTCCTTGTGGCCGCTGCAATTAGGCTATTGTTAAGAGGGGGGTGTCAGGGTGTGGGAGTTTTTTTCCCAGTGTTTTTTCTAATTCCACTCTAAGCAGAGTTAGATGATCCAATACTTAAAAACAGCTGAGTCCAGTCTTGCGTTAGAGCACTGCTGTTACTGCTACTGGCTGAGCAGCACTTTTTTTGAATTATGGGGCCAGTTTTTGCAGTGAAGACAAGGCTGTAATTATTCTCTGAGTGTGGGGCGGGTGATGTCATGCTGTTGGAGAAAGTAGGCTCTGCATGCGGTAAAATAGCCATGTATTTCAAGATACAGAGAGAGAGCCCTCGTGGCTGTGGAATAGCATCATACATTTCATTAATACAGTGCTGTCCCAATTCCACTTTCATCAACTATGTGGCAATACGCACACATGCGTTTTTTGTATGTGGGGTGATGTTGATGTCCTGATCTGCAGAGACGTGTGATAAAATGCATGCGTTTTCACATGTAGGTCACATGTGCACACACATGCATGTTCTTACATGTGCTGTTCATGTGTGCATGTATATACATATACAGAGGAACCGATTATAAGCTGCTAAGTTTTACAAAAATCTTTCTTTCTGATTTAGAAAAATAGATTTTAAATATTTTTTAATATCTTCAGTCACTTGGTACATTATTTAAACATTCCCTTTCCCCCCAGCCCGTTCCACCTTGCCTCCGTTCCCAGCAACAGTTACCATTTTTTTGCATAGCAGCAATAGCTTGCTGGGCATTTCCAGTGTCAGAGGAGTTTAGCAGGGGGATTAGCAGAAGCACTCAGGCTGTGCAGGCAGCGGCGGTGTTGTTGCTGCGTGGGTGTATCAGCAAAGGTGTATCAGCACCAGCAACAGCCAGAGCACAGTGGACCATCCTAAAGTTACTGGAAGGGTCGGGAGAGAGGTGTTATGCTGTCTGCCAGGCTTGGTTTTTTACCTTGGACACCAGCCAGAGGTCCTCCAAGGGACACGTTTTGGTTGCTAATCTGTGCAGAAGCCCTTACCACCGCGCCTTCGTGGGTGTCTGTCTCACTGCTCAGTTTAAAGCTCGCAGATGCATGGTTTTCGGGGCGATGCACAGCCCTGCACTGCGGTTCAAAGACTAGCATTGCAAAAGTTCACCAGACACAAGGTTTTGAAGCTGGGTGTGTTTCTAATGTCCCAGGCTTGC
This sequence comes from Balaeniceps rex, assembly GCA_013401315.1. NCBI lineage: Eukaryota > Metazoa > Chordata > Aves > Pelecaniformes > Balaenicipitidae > Balaeniceps > Balaeniceps rex. The sequence goes on along the minus strand of VYZW01007972.1, from coordinate 234,390 downwards.
AGGATGACACAGGCTTACTCACTACGAACAGCGTGTTCACACAGGAACAGAGGAACGGAGTCACTTCTATATGAAATACTGAGTCCCGTGGGTTATGTGGGCTGCTTCGCCTTAAGGTTGCTGCACAGAGTTTCTTCCAGATCAGCCTGCTGCCCGTTAGTCCTGTCTGTCTCTTGCTCAGAAGTGAAAATAGAGCTTTTCTTGTTCCAGAACAGCAGCCGAGCTGATGGCCTCAGTCCAACACACCTCCCAAACCGCCCCACCGGAGTTGGCACAGCAGGCACCTACTTCCCTTACCTGTTTAGCCATGATACATCCCACAGCCTTCCTCTGCACTGCCGCGTGGGTCTGGAGCTCTGCTGTCCTGTGTGCCGTGGGACCCTGAGCTGAACAGGGCTGACCTCTCTGCGTCCTCCTCCTATGTCATACCTGAGGACAGTTTCCCCATCACAGCAAGGAACTTTTATACATCACTGTATAGATGAGCTTTCTTCCCTGCTGTCAGCGGTATGAGTTCTGTGAGAACTGAACGCCTCCCAAATATGTATAAATAAGATAATAGACTTAGCTCTTGGCAGTTTGTAGAGCCACTGGAAGTTTCCTCCTTTACACACCATGCAATTCCTTCCTCCCTCTTTGCTCATCTCTTAAGACTGAGTATTTTCCTTTTGCTCTTTCCCATTCCCTTCCCCTCCAGGGAAAAAGTAGTGCCGTACCTGGAGGCTGTAGGTCCATTGGGTCTGTCCCTTCCTCCTGCTGGTATATGGTTATCTGCCTGAGGGCTTTCATTTAAATCACAGAGGATTAGGGGTGTGAACAACTGCTAAGTAGTGAAAGAAAAAGTGGGGAAAAAAAAATAAAGCACTTTCACATTATTTTAAAAGTCATTCCAAAGAAATCCCTTTCTGTTGTATAACGATTTCTTCTCCTGGGACATCTCTCTGCAATAGCTGTCCTCTTCCTTTAAGTGGTTACGTATTGAGAATGTGATATCCTGCCAGAAGAGCCTTGATTGCTCTACTTCAGGCTAAATGAACTGAAAAAAAGAAAGAAGCTTTATAAGATCGGTGCTTTCTGCTAATTGTTCTGCAGAGAGGCTTTTGCTAGCTCTTGTAGGTAAAAAACTCACTGCACAGCTGTATTTCTTTCACGCTTCTGTACTGGGGGATGTTTGCAGTAGTAACGTCAGGACTGCTTCTCTTCTCAGATGTGTCTTTGTGAATCAGAAGAAGGACCACTGACATTTTTAGAGGAGAGCAGGAGTAAATCTTGCAGGGGAAAAAATTGATTTAAATGTGGCGTTTTGCATTGATTGGACTTGGGGACATGGCTACATAAGCACACCCACAGGCTGAACTCTTCATGCTGAGATAGTCTCATTCTTTGCTGTAAACCCTAGAGTTGCAGTTGACATTTGGTGCACCCCCACGTGACTTTGTGTCATGTCGCTGTGTCTCTAGCTTCCTAAAATGATGGATTTTCCCTGTTTCACCATGATCTGCCATGCTGCTGCTCCACAAATCAGCAGTTTCCTTTTCCTTCTTCCACAAAAGCTTCTCACTGCAAATGTCTTGGCCACCTATTAACATAAGATTTGAAAACCCCGGGGCTTGCTCAGCTCCTCACGCATGGCCAAGGTTTCACAGGAGGGAAAACATCCTGGGGAGGGGAAGCATCACCTGGGCATCACAGTAGAGCACTGGGGGTCAAAACTGGATTCCTGATGCTGCTGCCACAGACTTGGAGGGCAGCCTTGGCTGAGTCTCTCTCCATACTGGGCTGCATTACATTTGCAATGCAGTTAATGTGAACTGGGGCACAGATGACAGCAGGGATCCTGGCAGCAGTCGATGTGATCCCTTGTGTGATGTAGAGGGACCCAATATTTTCTTCTCCGTGAAGCGTATGAGACCACCAGTCAAAGCATTTCGAAGCCTTTAATTCATAAAGTATCCTGTGTCATCCTTGTGTTAACAGGCAACTATTGTTGGTCCTGATTCTTATATTCCTGAAGGGAATAGTGAGCAAGAGCATCTCAAGAGAATTTCCCATGCACAGATGAAGCGGGCAGAATGAAATGGTTCACCTTCAAGATGGTGTATCACTTTCTGCCCTAAGTTCTGATTTTTTGATAGTTTAGACCACAACATTTTTATTGTTTTGCCTTAACTTTTATAGTTTAAACACTGGAGTACTCTACCTCCTCTGTGCTGGACATGCTCCAGTCTAAACAATCTCCATTCTGCTTGCCTAAATTCCCTCCTATAGTTTCAGCTGAATGCAAAATTCTTTCCTGCTCCTCCATCTAAATTGCCATGTGCCGTTCCTCAGGGCTGCGGGACAGCTCGTGTGCTCCTCTGTGGAAGTGGCAGCATCTCAGTAGTGTGTGAAGCTGGGTCTGTGTAATCCTTCGGGATCTTTCAGGATAAAAAGCTACTCTATAAATACTATGTCATTTTCATTGTCAGTCTGGATTCAGGAGTGAAATGATCCCACTTAGTTAAAGCAGGATGAAGTGTCTATTTTCATATTTGTTTAATTGAACCACTCAGCGTGTCTGATAGTAATGGCTTTATTTGAAGCATGTGGTTCTTATGAGCTGTTAAGATACCAATAGCATTTGGATTAGTCTTTCTGCCAAGAAAGCCAGGTCAATTCTTCAGGAAAATAAAAAAACTAAGGCAAACTTTATTTTAACAGTGTCTTGAGTTTCACTTTAGGTTCCATAAATATTTGTCAGTGTTCCTTTTGTAAGACCCATGCGAGCCCTTGGCAAGACATGAGGTCTATCTCCAGAACACGGAATATAAATAAATTCCCCAAACCGTGCTGAAGAATTGGAGGTAACTTTAGCCCATGCGAGAGACCTGAAGCCAAGCAAAGGGTAGATCATGGTGCTTGAATTACTATTTGTATAGAGGAGAGGGAATGGGGGGAAAAAGGAAAACCACGGAGAGAGGAAAATATAAACATTTGTAGAATGTATGTGGGAGCCCACACCATCCTGTGCAGAAAGGTGGAGGTCATTTACCAAGTCAGTGACAGAAATGTGACTTCTGCTTGGATTCCAGTTGCTGTCTGCTCCTAATGCTCCCAGAAAAGTTAACAGTACTTTCTCATGCCCTAGAGGATAAAAGAGGAAATTTCACGTTCTTGATGAGGACTGGTAATGCCATCTACTTCAGAGGAACAGGACAAAAAAGCACTGTGGAGCCACCCTATGTGCCCCCTTCCCCCAATTTCCTCTGAATACCTTTGATATTCCTGAGAACTTGGTTTACTTCTGTGATTTTCAGAGCTATATCTAAGGAAAAAAAAAAAAAGCCCATGATGATTTCAAAGACTTGCCTATAGTTAAGTATTTAACCAGAGGTTTAGGGTGCAGGGCTTTTGATTTAAGAGCAAGCCCTGTTCTGTGCAGTTGAGGGGGGAAATAGCTGAAATTTTATCCTATCCCTGACCACAGATTGAGATTACCAAAGCAGTGCAAAAGCAGGGAGTCAGAATGAAGGAGGTGTATTGAAGGAAGCGGGACCTTGGCTTCTAGCAATGCGCTCTGGTTGCTGGATCAGCTCCAATAAAAATTTAAATTCAGACAAGCTGAATGCCTTATTTGTCTGGTTAGGGGGGAGGAAGGTGGGGATGGGTGAAGTTTTTCCTCTACCTCTGAATGTTAAAATAATGGTAGTAGGATGTGAAAAGTACATATTCCTGAAGAATGTACTGTTGTAATATCAGATAGTTAGCAACTGTTGTTTTTTCTTCTTTAGGTGCATAAGCTCAAAAATTACAAAGCATGGATAAATAGAGACATGAGAAGGGTTTGCTGGAGGAGAACCCTTTTTATAGTGAGACAGGAGCCTACCTGTCCATAGATTTAGAATTTCCTACAAAACGCTGGACATCTTTGATCTCCCTTTAAATTAATGGGAATTGAGTGTTGCCCACACTTCACAAGATCAGACTGTCTCTTTGCATGCAGAATTTCCAGCAGTGATCAATGATTTCCATGCCAGTCCTCAGTTGTCTGCAAGTACTAAAAGAAAAATATAAAAGAACCGTTAACCCCATGTTTTCTGCTTTCACAGACAGCTGTCTGGGGCCCTATAGTGGTTGATACTCTATAACTTTCTATTCCTGCCACACTGTTCCTACGTATGGTTTTGGAAACAGTGACTAAGGTTTGCTAGCAGTTCCTTAATCTGGCTACTATGGGCGTTAAGGAAAAAAAAATCAGGTAACAACCTCCATCTGCAAAACTACTTCTGGTTTTGTGACTGGGCTTAATACACAGTGAGCATAGTCAGATCATTTTTTATTTAAAAATACCCTCTCTCCCTCACCAAAACAGGAAGCATCTTTCCAGGAATGCTTGGGAAAGTGTTTGACTTTTATGTCACTGACATAACTGGAGAAAGTTTTAAACAATGTTAAAGCTAGCAAAGGTTTAGCCAGACAGAAATACTTAGCGAACTCTATAGGAATAAGAGCTGCCTCTTCCTTCTTTCTAATGTGAGGCTGTTTTCTCCTCAGCATATGTGCGTGTATCTCTCCATGGCTACACGAACAATTATTGGACCATAAACGATGGTTGAAATGCGAGTGTGTCCCTGCCTGGGAGCCGCTGCCCGGGGTCATGTCCTGACCCTGTCACGTACGCACCACAGGTTGCCCTGGTCTGTCCAGGGTACCACAGCTCATGCCTATCACAGATAGCAGTGTACACAAATTAAGCGAGTTCAAGGCAACTGGAGTGTTGTAAGCTCATCACCTACCTTTGTTCATTCTCCCTTATTCTTAAGATACTAACATTTTTCTTCCCAGGGTAGTTTTTTTTAAAAAAATAGTGGGGTTTCAGTTATCCTTTGGAGCTTCATAAACATTGCTAAAAAAAGCTTTTCAGCCCATTTCTTAATCCTGTTCCATTATATAGCTCATGCCAATGGTACGGTTTGGCAACTTGCTGTTTACCTTTCTGCACAACGTCCAACAAATTGCAGGAGGGACAGAGTCCCAGTTAGTGTACGCTGGCAGGGTGTCTCCAGGCATTTCTCTGCCTGTGGGCCAAGGAGTTGCATTACTCAGGAGACGGTGCAGCATTTACAGGAGCTGCTGCTGAGCACAGGCTCCCGGCTAATGAAGGAGGAGGGGAGGGATGCTCGCTTCATTCCTGCACCGAGGGCTATGGTTTACACAGCTTCATTGTATTGCACAGGGCTTTCCTGCCCTGCAGCTTGACTTGCTCCGTGACAAATTATTCCTTAATTGCTGGATGGCAGGAGAAAAGCTTTACAGCCCTGAGGTTATTCCTAACAAATCAGGTTACAGAAGCCTTGAAAATTATATTGAGCAGAAAAAAGCACCAGGAGGTTTCCTTGGGTGCTTGGACTGTGTTAAGCTTGACTAAGGCAATGTGCTAATGAAGCTTGTTAAAATGCAATTATACTTTAATGCTGTGGATGCAGAAATGAGGATAATCAGTGGAGAGGTGCTAGTGAAGCTGTTGTGATTAGCGTGATTTGTGTGTGTCACTGCTGTGCTCAGGGCCTTCACCCCGCTGTGCGAGGTGTTGTCTGAACACAACAAGAAGGCTGTTCCCAAAGAGCTACCTGAGGGCACGAGATGAAGGATGATGGTGGGAAGATGGGGAGGTAGGTGGAGCAAAGCAGCTGTGAGATGGTGCTGACCATGAGGACCAGCAGAGGTGTAAGGCTTAGCTGCTGACCTGCAGTCCTGGGTATCTGGCGCAGGAAAGCTTTAAGGAGTGGTGCGTGGGGAGAGGGCTGAGCACCGCAGCCAGTGCTGATGGGGAGCTGCTCCCACGCAAGGCAGGCAGCTTGGCAGAAAACACCTATGATTTTCTTTGAAAAATGTAAAAAGGGAGGAGGGAGCCTGGACTTCTGGGCCAGCTGGAAGAGGGTGGACCACTGGTAGGGAAGAGGTGATAGCAACAGTGGGGAAAGGCCAGGAGGAGCCTTGACAAGTGAAGAAAAGTAGCAGCCGTTTGATGTGGCAGGGGAAGGGAGAGCTAGATGCAAAGAGAAGCAGATGTGGCCAGAGCGGTGCCTAGAAAAAAATGAATATGAATGAAGCAAGAGTGTATTTCATCAAGGCTGGAGCAGAGGAGTCGTGAGGAAATATGACGGGAGCCTGGATGCAAACTGCAAGCGAGTGGATGGACAGCCAAGGCTAGGGCTTATCAACGAGCTGCAGTGAGACTCTGCGGCTCACAGTCCGAGCCGAGATGTGGAGAGCTGGAGGGAGAGCAAAGTAAAAAATAACGCTCAGGCCGTGGGCCTGAGCGACAGGCAGGACGGTAGCCGTGTCTGCAGCAATTAAGGAAGGAGATGGGGAGGGGGAGGAAGATTAAGAGCTCTGAGCTTGAGCTGACAGCTCGACATCCATGAGATGTCAGGGAGACAGGCAAGGTTTTCGTCCGGACAGAGAGAGACAGGCCTGGATGATCAGATCAGACAACTGGGGGGACTGATTTATGTGAGAAGATTAAAAGAGCTGCTTGTAAATGTATGTATAGCTTGGCTAAGTGACACCTGAGGGGACAATAACTGTCTACAAGTGTATGAAGGGATTGGATACTGGAGCCAGGAGCAGGGGGGAGGGAACAGTTTAGGAGCGTAGATGAGGATTTGGACTGGAGGCACTCAGATAAGGTGGAGCAAAGCGGGCTGTGTTGCCCGGGTAGGGAAAACATCCCCCTGCAAGACTGGGAAGACTCTTTGCTGAGATTTCTTTTTAATTTGAAAGAAACCTGCATACCTGTCTAGGTACCCATCTGCACTCCTCTCATCACAGGGTGCTTGGCAATCTACTGTTTGTCCTCTCAGCACCCCCATGGGAGGGAGAGGTCCCCGTGTACGGTTGTGGCACTTTGGTACCTTGTGTGACCCTTGCTATCTGACTTGAATTAAGGACCTAAGGAAGTATCTTAACCATTAGGTTCTCTTTCCTTTTACTTGTCTCTGTTTTAAAGGGTCAGTCCTGTTAGTACAGTGAGATGGATGGGAAGGAGACCTGACAGGACTCCTCCAGCCTGCAGGTTGTGTGTTCTTCTCCACATGTTCCTTATAATTTTTCACTCCTTATAAAGTTTTATTCTTCTGTGAAGCCAAGGAAAGAAGAAGCAGATGTTGCTTTGTTGCTCATTCCTACATGAGCTCCTCCCATCAGTGCAAGAGAGCAAGTTTGGGAGGGAACCACTGGAAGTGGCATGTTTAAATGGGGAGTTAAGATAGAAGCAGTTTTGCCCTAAACACACCTAGAACTGATCAGTGTCCTGGATACCAGTAGGAATAGGGTGTATGTGCGCTTGAACTATGTTGCTGTCTGGTCACAGCTATAGTAACTTGGTTTGGTTGTCAGCTGTGTGGTTTATTTTCCTAAGGCAAATGGCAGACTGGTGTAATTCATAGAATCATAGAATCATTTAGGTTGCAAAGGACCTTTAAGATCATCGAGCCCAACCATTAACCTAACACTGCCAAGTCCATCACTAAACCATTCAGACCAAACGGCTCCATGTCTGCTCCAAGAGTGCCACCCTGGGATCCATCAGCTGAGGATCTCAAAGCACACATGCAACGCTTTGCGAAAAATGACTCAGTTTCCCAGCTGGTGAAATAGAGGCGATCTGAGGTCAGAAGGAAAGCACGTGAGAGATGGACAAATAGTGTATATTATGTATGTCGAATCCCAGTCCTGTGCTGGGCTCATCTGTGGGCTGTGCAGTCCAGTGCCTTGTCTCTGTCCATGGCCTTTTCAGCTATTTCAGAAGGAGATGCAGGGCATTTTGTGGGAGGCAGCTCCAGAACAAGCTGTCTGTTGGTAGACTTGGTTTCCTAACACTGGTTGAAGACTGCTTCATGTTTTGCAAGATCTGAGTTTCTGTTTCTTCTGAGCAACTCTGATCAGAACATGGGAGGGTTTTTCTCCTGGGAAACTTTAACAAAAGCTCCAAGAAAAGTAAAAGAAATCAGCAAAAAGTGGAACTGCACCAACTTTTGTGATGTTGATTTTATGGTGAAGGTTCTGCTGTGGTACCAGATGTAGGTTATATTGTCAGAGAAAACTTTCAAAGAGTCCTACTTCCAAAGCTGAATAAGTAACTGGCTACCTCCTCCTGTCTGAGTGCCCTTTTTGTACCTATCCCTGTCTGGCTGATCTTTAGGCTGGTCTTTAGGTTGGTGTCCTAAGGAGATGAGATCCATGTGGTGATGTTTTTTGAGGGTTGATCCATCTCCATCCCTTCTAATAGCCTTTGAGCCTATTAGCCAATTTCGGATGTATCTGAGAAGGAGCAATGTGGGAGATAAGAAGTTCCTACAAACCTTGTGGAAATGGGAAGCCATGTAGATGGGAGTGATTGTAATAGTGCTGCATCCCACTACCACCATGCTTGAGGCAGAGGCCATTACATGGCTTCAGCCTTTTCTGAATGTTAGAGGGAGATGAATGCACCAGCACCAAACAGGCAAATAAATAAATAAAGGTGACAGCGGTTCTTGCCCCTAAATAGGCACTGAAAAAATCCAGATGCAGAATATAGGGCCATTGGAAACTAAGCTTTGTTAGTCCTGCTGCATTTTTGGTAACTGCAAAACCATCTCTGGTTGGTAGTCCCCAGCAGCGGGAGTCAAAGAGAGACTATGTATGGTGAATAGATGGCCTGTCATTGCAAACTTCTACACCCCCAGAGTGGGACTGTACAGGCATCCATGGGAGACTGCAGGAAGATGTGAATTGCTGATGGCTATTGCACCTCTTTCTGTGCATGAGGTGCACAGGGTGTCATCCCTTACCAACGCCAAACCAAGTACCTTAGTCTCACTGTGCGTTAGCAATAAAAACAGGTGAGACCCAAATAATACTTGGAGAACAAGTCTTATGAGGAGCGGCTGAGGGAACTGGGGAGGCTGAGGGGAGACCTTATCACCCTCTACAACTACCTGAAAGGAGGTTGTAGTGAGGTGGGTGTCGGTCTCTTCTCCCAAGTAACAAGTGATAGGACAAGAGGAAACGGCCTCAAGTTGCGCCAGGGGAGGTTTAGATTGGATATTAGGAAAAACTTCTTCACGGGGGGGGTTGTCCAGTATTGGAACAGGCTGCCCAGGGAAGTGGTCAAGTCCCTGTCCCTGAAGGTATTTAAAGGATGAGTAGACGAGGCACTTAGGGACATGATTTAGTAGTGGACAGGTACGGTTGGACTGGATGATCTTAAGGGTCTTTTCCAACCAAATGATTCTATGATTCTATGAATACAGAACCAAAATTCTATGAAAACAAAACCAAAAGCTTTTGCAGCTTTTTGCAGACTTTAGCTGCATTTTAATGGTGTAGCACTTCAGCAGAGACCATAGGTCTACTTCTTTTTTCCTGCAAGGAGTTCATTCTTGACCTCGGCAGTCACAGTTAAAAGCAGAGCTCCTTGCTCTGACTTTCACTTCTGTTTCAGCAGGACGAAAATCTGTGGGGCCTTTCTCAATATTTCCCTCCTCACCCAATATTGCTGAAAATGAGCCTGAAGTGTTGACAGACAGCAGCACACTCAGTGTGTAGGAATCCAACATAAACAGACTTGCTGGTTGTGTACTTGGACATGTTAAACGAGGTCTCCGCTTTGATCTTCCCTGCGCTATCCTAAAGCCCAGCAAGCAAAGGCTAAGTAAACAGACCTTTGATTTCAGGGCTGTTTGGAGCAGAGGTCTTGTAAAACTTTTATCAATGGCAGAGCTGAGCTACTGAAGTCCCTCTTGGACTGTAGGTGCTGCAAGAGTAGCAGCATGGTTTTATGGACCCTAACATCCCGCTTTCTCCCCCCTTCCCATAATGACAAACATCTGGGGCTACGAGCCAGCTTCCTGCTGATGGCAGCATACCAGTTTCTCTAGGAGAGACACCTGCTTATAACCTCCTCTGTGGTGAGTGGAGCATAAGCTATATTAGATCCTACAGCTATTGGATCCCACAGCCAGTGTAGCTTTTTGTTAATGCATGTCATAGAGATACTTAAATAAATCACATGGGACACATCCGTGGGAAACACTCACGTTACTAATCCTGCGTGTTCAACACTCCTGGGTCAAACCCCAGAAAACCAGTACTCTGGCTTAAATAGCATGAATGTTACAACAAATTGGATTTTATTTATTTGCTTCCTGTTTTTAGAGCATTTAGTGATTCCCCGCGATCACAAAGGTCACAAATTTCCTTTCATGTTCAAATAAACAGGAGATTCTCCTTCAGGATTATGCCCTCAGAAAAGAGACAGTACGAAACAAGCACCTAATATCACAAGATTTAAAAAATGAAATTGTGAATGCTGGCAAATTCCCCTCAATGGATTAAACACAGGAGGTAGATTGGGCTCTGCTTGCTTTTCATTTAATATTTTTCTTTATCTTTTGGTGGGTTACACGAAAGAGGCTTTGGCTTCCTTTCTACCCACTGTAGAAAATTGATATGAGAGTAAGATCCTGCCAAGATATTTTATTTTTATAAGTGTTATCAATTTTCCATTGTTTTCAAAACTAAAAACCACTGTGCTTAGCAAAGATGGAGCCCAGGCTGTTCCCAGTTGGCCAGAGCTGTGGTCCCTACTGCCGGGGCCATTTCAGCCCAAAGCTTGATTAAGCTCAGGACCAAAAGTTGGAGCATTTTTCTCAGCCCTACCAATGATTATTGCTTCTTATCAAGATAAATACCAAATGACAATTTCATTGGCCAACCGCTCCACGCCAACGCTGCTCCTGCTGTACCTTCTGGAGGTAAAGCTGAGATTGTTGGCTGAGTCTGAGCTCCTGCCAGTAAATTGTGAACCTAAGTGCATCTAGTCTCTCTTGTCTTTTGCCCTCGCACTTTTATAGCATGGCCTTAAATGACGACTTTTCTCACGCTGCCTTTTCTGCCTTAGCCACCAACTAATCCTTCACTGTGTGTAAAACAATGCCCTGGTTGTCCCTTCGAAAGTGAATTTTGTCTTTTGTCAAATAGTCAAATCCACTATTAGATAAAAAACATTTTTAACAGCCCTTTATTTGTTGGTATTTGACGGCGGTTCTTTGATCCCTGAAGGAGTGTGCAGCACTGTTTGTGATATATAGCAAATTGATTTTATACATTTCCATCTTTTATCAATGAGTCTTCCAATGGGGTTTCACTGTAATCAGATTGGAGATTACCATGGCACAGCCGTTGGGAAGGGTTTGGAATTTACATGCAATAAAGATTAGAGGATTAGCGACTGATTGGGAAAGTGCTGATTTATCCAGCCACAGGTACAGCAAGGGGTCTTGAGTGTCTGCTTTTTTCTGACCTTGGGTTTTGACCTCTTGACTCCTCCCTTAGAAATGCCAGCGTGCAGCACAGAAGTGATTTCTGATGTGGCTTCTCTCAAGAACAAGTTCAAGTCATTGCAACAGTAAAACCTGCTGTTTTGGTGAACGGAGAAGCTCAGAAATCTTTATGCGAGTGGACACTTTGCTCTGATGTGCATCGACTAGGACAGGCTGAGCAGACAGACTGTGGCAACGCTTTCATCTGCAGTCAGGAATTCCTGCTGACAGCTGATGCGGCGTGCGTGTGTCGGTACACGCACGCATGCGATGGGGGATAAAGCGGCTATGTAATCACACGGCGAGACAATATTTCTCCATGCACAGCTTTTCCTAGATAGCTGTTATGCTCTCCAGGTTTCTCCCCCCGCACACGCTTGCAGGAGGGTAGCTGGAGCTGTACATTACCAGACTGTGAGGTAATAGGAGTGCACTTTAATTGATATTCCAGTGTAGCTGTATCTACCTGATGGATACGATGTTACATACCAGCGTGCAGCCCGCCAGTGGAATGACGTCATTTGAAATTACAGAGCAATCGATGTCAGCAAAAATCCTGTATGCTCTGTAGCTGCTGAAGTTTGGGCAGCTAAAATAAAGCAGCCGCACCGACAGTCATGGGCTGTGCTAATAACGGGGTTGGTAGTTTGCTTGTGTACCAGATAAAAATTAGCACCATCTTTCTACTCATGCAGATTTATAGACATAAAAGGCAGGTGGTATGGGATCTTCAGCAAAGGACAAATATTTCCAAATCCTTCGGATAGTTTGGGCAATTTAAATGGATTTATATTTTAAATATTTATTTTTAGTGTTTCAATTTAGCCAGAGTATACCCACTGTTAGGTGCTGTTTTTGTAATACCATTCATCCTGAGACATGCCATGCTGGTGTGCAATAGAGGTATAGCAAAAATACCTTCCTCCAGATGAAGTGAAGCAGCTTTTGAGCAGCAAGGGGTGCAGCAGAGCTTCAGACATACCAGGTGAAATGTACTGATTTTATCTGGTCTTAGAAGCTGAACAGAAAAGCACCTGGCAATCTTAGGCACAAACCATGGTGGTGCGATCAGATATAGCAAGCCTAAAAGAACAACAAGTCTTTGCTATCTCCTACTAGAAAAACTAATAAAGGCCACTTAAGAGTGCACTAACCCTGTTCTCGTGAGCAAGCCAGCATGTCGAAAAGGAGGAGCAGAGGGAGTGGGTCTGTTTGAAGCTGTCCCTGTTGCAGGCAGGCTGCAGAAATCTGGGCTAGCCTCTGTCCAAGGCACCAGCGGAGCCCCCAGACTGTGCCAGTGATAACTCCAGCTTTCATAGCCAGAAGGTCGCTTGCGCATGGACTTGTGCAGGCATCATTGCAGGTTTTAACAACGTGCTGTGGCACCGGACCAGGGTCGATCCGTTTGGAGAAAGTATTACTACTTTCCTTTGGATATGGCCTGGAGCTGAGGCCGTTTCCTATATGAGATCTGACAATATAACATTCTGCAGGTATGAAGGTTTCATGCATTAAGAAGTCCTGGCTCCTGCCTATGCTGTTGGGTATCACGTGCATTTACATCAGGTAGTGTGTGCCTCAGTGTCTGGGGAGCAGGAACCAGATGTGAATGCTGTAAGAATTCAGTGATGTTTTCCCTGTTTTCATAAGCGGGAGACTTGGCGTCTCTTGAGTTTAAATGAAAGTTTTCACTGAATCAACCTTGTGAAAACTTCCTTTTAAAATGCATTTAAATATTTTCCCCTCCTGGAAGAGATGTACAGGTGTGTCTAAGTTAGCTTGTAGAATAACACAACAGGAACAAATCTTGGAAGCAAAATATTTGGTTCTGAGGAGGTGATTTTCACACCGTAGGCGTTTGGGGAGTTTATTCTGCATTAGCTCCAGTTTGGCCCTGTAGATCGAACGCTCGTTAGTGGAAATCCAAGAGCACAGCTTCTGCTTTTGTTTTACCGTGGACCCAGCTAGCAATTGCTGGCTGTGTCTGCATTAGCAGCTGGTGAGGATTGGTAAGATCGGATCTGTAAAGCAAAGCGTTTGGTGCTGAGGACCTGACAGCACCATTTCAGAGGGGTGTTTCACTTCAGAATAGCCCTCATCTGGTCCTATGAACTAAATGCCCATCTGAACTGGAGCACACCTTGCAGCTCAATTTCATATAGAAGCAACTCAGTCCATGGCACCAAAACTATTTCATGATGTGAAGCACAGTATAATTGGTGGGGATGATCAAAATAGTTACTTTAAAGCACACCCCTGGGCGAAACTAAAACACAGATGTAGGCACACGTAAGGTAGACCCTTATGATGACAGTTTGATTTGGAGAGCTGGATAGAGCACTTCCATCACACCTGCCATGAACTGGCGGTTTTGGTAGGGCAACAGTGAATGGTTTCAGGCAGAATTTTAAAAGGCTGTTGTCTTAGAAGGTGGAAACTCAGCTCTGGTTTCCATTTTTCTTTTGGAGCAGGGTGAGGTTTGGTTTTTTTTTAATTTTTCTTCTGGAGCAAGACAAGTTTATATATATATATATATATATATTTGCCCTTGTGATTTTTCAATGTATTTTAATTTATTCCTGTCCCAAATCAAAACTGTTTTCATATTTTAGTGATACAGCAACCCATTAAAAAAAGATTACCATTGCTTAATCAATATACTTTTAAAATCCTGACTTTTTTGTTTGTATGTGCTTCATTTTAAGTTGCCAAAATTATGACGCAAAAGATTTCTCAAACGGAAAAAGGGAATATTGAAAGAGAAAACCAGACAAAGTCTTGGTTCTTGACAAAAGCGTTGTTTTCTGACAGAAAAACATTTCTTCAAAACACTCCATACCAAGTCTGCTCTGCAGCCATTCAGCTAGAAGTGCTTTCTGTTTTAGAGAAGCCTCTGTAAATATCTTCAGTTCTTAAATACCGCGGTGTTTATCTCCTTGTGGTTACCAACAAACAGTTGTTACTGCGTTTTTGTGGTGACCAAACTTAGAAGCCCCCAGTGATGAGGGCAGAACAAAGAGAGGGCTGAGAGCAGCCTTGCCATGTAGGGCACTGCCACTGATTTCCCAACAGCAAAAGGCTTATGGACATTTTGGCAGTGTCTCCTGTTTGAGAGTGAGTGTTTAAGATGTTTTGTTTTTTTTTTTTTTTCCTGAGCTCTTAATGCCCTAATCACACTTTTTCCATCTTGGGTATTGGGAAAAGCCAGTAGAAACCAGCACTGGATGAAAGAGTGTAAAGTCCAATTTAATCCCTTAGAAAGAAATTTGTTAAAAAAGATTTTAAAGAACTTTTTGAGGGAAAACAAATTCTTAGATACAAATGAAAAAGGCCCCTGTGTCAGCGTATGGCCGAAGGCTCACCGCTGTGGACTAGAGGGAAGGCAAACCAACTATTTAAAGGTCTTCGCTCACATCATTCCCGAATATGGCACGGAGTCAACCATCGTGGTTTCTGTTTCCCTGCAGACATAAACAATGACACTTACAATTTCCTGCTTGTGCAGCTCTCGCACAAACGTCTGTCTATAAGGGAAACGGCTAATTACTTATTAAACCTTGTACTGTGCTTAGACTGGGTTAAATATTGACTATGAAAGTTCAAGGGGAATCCATGTTACCAAACGTGAACTTGGGCATCCTATTTTCTAGGAGCTGTTCAAATAAAATGATTAGATGACAGGATACTGCATGGAGGAAGGGGGGGCAAAGAAGTGGACAAAAAACGGAGTAGATTGGCTCAGAAGTAAAAGCCTGTCTTTGAAGCCTTGGGTTTTGGAATGTGATTGCAACTGGTGGCTCAAAGGGGAGTTCTGTTACAAAATAAGTGAATTAAACTGAGGTTTGCAGAGTGTCTGGTTTGTTTTGCTGAAAGTCTTGGAGATGGGTGGACGATTTGGCTGGGAAACCCACTGGGCTCGTGAAGCAGGATTTGCATGGTTGGGAAGCAGTTGGAAGGGCAGAGTACAATAGCATTTACGTTAAAACTGGGGTAGATTAACCCCAGAAACTAATTCAGTGCTGCCTGACTGGATTGTTTCCCAGAGATTATGGGAAGCAAACAGATGCCTTAAGTTGGCAGGAATGGTCCCTGTGTGACTTGTGGTGGAGATGCTGTGGGTTTGGGTTAGGTTTGGTGAGAGCAGGTTGGGGCTATTGGGCAAGATTTTTAGTTGGGTTCTGGATCCTCCTAACTCCCTCAAGCCAGAGGATTTCTAGCTTTCTTCCAGAATTAAGTGATTTGTCCTTCCTGGAAACAGGAGGCTAAAAAAAAGCCTTTTAATTTCACAACCTTGAAAATATGTTTTAATGCCATTTCTTTTGAGAAAGCAAATTAGGAATGCCATTATTCAGATGGGCTTGCCTTCTTGAATGGGAATGAAAAAGGTCGATTGTGTGGGTATGTGTGCCAACACACCTTTGTTGTACTTACCTCTTCTCTAAAAAAAGTTTTCTGGTTATCCATTGAACTGCATACCTGAACTGCGCCATTGGTATAATTTTAGCCTTAGAGTAGAAAGATTAGTCCTCTCTCTTGGCCCACGCTAAGCCCACTGGCAGCACTTAAGAAACAATAAATAATATCTTTTCTTCCACACCAGAAGAGAAACCTTCTAGCATACGAAGTCTGTTTCTTCAGAAGTAATTTGAAGTAATCCTAACTCTCCTCTGCGTTTGCTACCTCAAAACCTAAGGGATAAGGTTACTATTTTTTGCTGCTGAAAAAATATTCAGCAACACTTGAAATTGAATGTCACCCATGCACATTTAATTTAATAAGATGGTAATTTAATGTTAAATAAATACCAACTGATTATTGAAAACATATGCTCAAAGGATTTAAAAACCATGTAAGAGATACGTATCTCATCTACTGTTGTTGAACTGCAATAAATCTATGCAATAATCAAGTGCCAATTGTTTAACATACAATAACTATTTTATTAAATCTCAGCGAAATGTGTATGCAGGGCACTTAATTAAATGGAACATGTTCCCAAATATTCTACTTTTCTTATTTTTGGAACATCTAGAGGAGAAAATTTACTGGCAGCCTTCACCCAAGGGGCTAGTTATTACTCATGTAAAAATATGGCAAGCACTTCTTGTGCTATCAATAAATATCCATTTCATCAGGAGAGCAGCTCCTGCCACAGAGGTAGGAAGAAAGAGAAAATATGTCACTTTACTTGCTGTAAAATGAATCCACAAAGCTGTTTTCTCCATCACGTTGCTGGGCTCAGCTGTGCAGTCCAAGCCTAGAACTTGCTCCTGCAAACAGTCTGCTATTCCTGAAGCTGAGCCTGACCAGTCACTGGGGCCGGTCAGCAAATACTTGTGGTGTTTTTGTGTTCCTCGCTAAGAGTCTTTGTTCTACAGAGATGCTGTTGTTTTTTTCTTTAATCTTTTGATTGTTTTTGATAAGCATTGTTTTTGTCTGTGGGCGCCTATGTTTTCAAGCCAAGAAGGACCCATTAGCTCATCTAATCTGATCTCCTCATGTCACATACCAAAGCATTTGGCCCAGTTACCCCCACGCTGACCCCTGCTTTACTTGCTAATGCATACCTTTTGGAAATGCGGGCTGTTTTGTTTTGAAAGTATGAAAAGATGTTGGATTCACCAGTCCTTTGAACTGCTTATTCCAATAGTTAATGGTATACATGGGCAAAACGTTCATCCTTTTATCTCTGTCAAAAAGCATTTTTATCAGTTCTGCTGTCCCTGTAATGGCTTCCCACTGTGCGGAGAGCCAAGAGTTCCTCTCTTTGAGGAACACCTACTCATGTTAATTGACACTCTTGCCATCATTGCTTTGTAAGCCCTTCCCTGTGGGAATTGTTCTTTGGTAGGTGTTTGTCCAGCCCCCAGCATAGCAAGGCCTCTATCCATCGATACATCATTACAGCTTGAATGCCAATACAAATAATGGTAATAATGATGTGCGGAGAGCGTAAAAGTATAATCCTCGTGTTAGTCTTGCAGAGAGGGTTAAACTATTGTAGTAAGGGTTTAACTCCTACTGTAAGCAGCTGTCCAGCCCAGCTTTCTGTCAATGGATATCCCATGTTAACCAACTCTGGAAGCAAGTTTAAAACATGGCTTTTAGATGGTCCTTTCCAGCCATCCATGTTCATTCTGAAGCATGGGAGAGGTGAAAGAAATCAACTTTGGTGTGAACCATCCTTGTACTAAAGACTCTGGAGGATCAGGTTTTTACAGTGATGACTATGGTGAAGGCCAAATGTTGCCTCAAGTGTTGGCGTAAGAGATTGTGTTCGCACGGAACGAGTGGCTTGGTTAGCGGCCGTTGTCCAACTCCTTCATCTCACTGTCATAATGAAAGATTTCTCTGCTTTGCTGTATTCTCCTTGTAGGACACACATTGTCTGTGATCCTCCAGTCCCTGATGTTAATTCCTTGCATGCGTTGATGGGTTGTTTGGGTGTTTCATGGTAAATGACTTTGCTAATTTGCTAACACAGCACTTCAAAAGAAATCTTATCTTCATGGAAAGTGAATGTGTTTGGTATTAAATAAAAAAATATACATAACCCATGGGGCTCTTAAAACTTATTTAACTTCTTTATAAACTCTACAATACAGTATGTGGATATTATAAATTACTTTCCATTCCAAGAAACTGTCTGGGCTGGTTGACCTTCCTTGGAATTTCCTCTTTGTAATTATGTTTAATGTGTTAATAAAGTTCACTTTGAACTGTATCATGGCAAATGGTCTCATAGGACGTGGGTCAGTGCTGGTGTGTTCACCATATGTGAAGCTTGATGTTAGCATGCAGTTTAGTTGAAGGAATACCAAGGCTAAGTCCAAACAATTGTGGAAGCAGTATCTCCTCCCCACGTTAGCAGTAAAAGGGGTTCATGGAAAGTTAGGAATGTGGAGTGGGAAATCATTTAACTTTCACTGCTAGGTGTTACTAAATTATAGCTCTAGGTTCGAGTCACTATCAAAACACCATATATCTAGAGGGTTTTCACACAGAGCTATAAATCATGTTTACTACATGTATGAGTTGAACGAGTGCATGAACTTTGCAATGCCGTCCAGGAAAATATAATTACATGTGTGTGTGTGTTTTTGACTGTGAGAAATATGGGCAGGAAGCTCCAGGCTATTCCACTGTTGTGTCTTAAATACACTTCTAGAAACTGTTTTTGCTGCTTCCCGGAAATAGCTATTTGCTAAAGCAAAGAGGCTTTCTTGGGGTTTACATAACTCCCT
This sequence comes from Balaeniceps rex, assembly GCA_013401315.1. Classification (NCBI taxonomy): domain Eukaryota; kingdom Metazoa; phylum Chordata; class Aves; order Pelecaniformes; family Balaenicipitidae; genus Balaeniceps; species Balaeniceps rex. The sequence goes on along the minus strand of VYZW01007972.1, from coordinate 215,798 downwards.
TCGCCAAGAAGTGGCAACCACCAGCCCTTCCACGGCGCTGCGGGGGGAGAACAGGAATGCCTGTAAAGCAGCGTCAGCAGCAGAGCAGCAAGTGGGGCTTTTCTGTGGTGTAGGATAGTGGAGAGCAGTATCGCAGGATATAAATTGAAAATTGCCCAGCTGTTCAGTAAGACAGGTGTAGGATCTGTCTTTTATATAATGGAACAGAATGGAGATTCCAGTTGCTTGTATTCGTAAATGAGGCAAATAAATCTGCACACTTGTCTGCATGTATATGAGCAGAAATATTTAAAACAAATGAAGTGATCATGGCATTTCCTTGTTAATGTTTGACTGGGCTTATATGATGTTGAACAGAAAACTTGGCATCTGGCTGGGATTGTTGGTTTCTTTCTGGGTGTACTTATGTGTATTTGCAGATGGAGAAACTATAAGCAAGAAAATAACTTGGTGGAAAATGTAGGGTCGGATTGTTTAAATTATATTTTAAGCCTGATTGCACCCTGGCCCTTGGAACTCCAGGCATGATCCCTTCTAGTAACTAAAATGATTTGAATGTTATGGGGCAAAGTTATATTTAGTTTGTATTTGGAGAAAGAATAACAACCAGGCGCGGGGGGAGGCAGCTGCATTCTCGTCACTTCTTCCCAAGTCACATCCACGGATGTCAAACCTCACCCTTCCCCCTCGGCCGAAATATTAAGAAATGATTCTCTCAAACTATTGGGTTGAGGACAAGGGGGACTGAAGAAAACCTGCCCCCACTGGGTTTGTGTCGAGGTAGGGCTTGATTTATCGTAATAGCTCCTTCTGTTCGCACAGGCTGTGAAGTCAGCTGCACCCTCTCCAGCGTGTTGTGGCTTAAAAGGCTGCTTCTCAGCAGCGCCCTGTGGCCATGGAGAGCTGCCTTTGCGTAACAGAAAATTGCAAGAGTGGAAGCAAGAAATGGTGGTTGTTTTCTCTCCCCACCATTCCCCCATCCCCTCCTGATTATAAAAATGTGTAAAAATCTGTGCCACCAATTTTGGTGGAATACCTACCTGGGGCCTTGGTTTTGGCCCCTTCTCCCATATCTCATGGCAAAATGCTGCGGGAAGATATCTCTGTCTCCAGGAGCATCAGAGGTTGCAGATTCTCAGCACTTATGAAGGCTGATTTTTTCAAGAGTCACTGCCTAATGGCTAAGAAATCAGGGGGAGTACGGTGTAGGGACACCTCCTCCAGGATTTACACCCAGGGCCAGAGAGCACTGCTCTCTCCTGCTCTGTCTTGAAAGGATCCAGTCTGGAGCTTTGGCCCATGGCTGCAGGCACATGGCAGCTCACGGGATCCCCCCCATAGCCAGAAAGATGGTATGTATATATTGGCATTAAAAATTTGTGTTGGTAGATATATGAATTCACAATTTTAACAGTCTGGTTTAATAAAAAGATTTCAGGCTTCAAAGCAATCCCTTCTGGCGTTGCTATCCAGCTCTTGTGGTGTTGCCCTAACGCATAACCCACAAAAAAGGCAAGAGCGGCAATACAGCAGGCAGCTGTAGGGTATTGCTCTCAAAATACATCAGATCATTTCTGCTCACATACAACACAAAACCGGAGTCTACACAAGGCTGAGATCGTGACACTGGCTGCTTGGGGAGTAGTTGCGTCTGCTTTTTAATGCTGCATTAGAGCACGGGACAGAAGCCGGCAGCGGCAAGGGATGGGAAGTCGGCAGCAGCCAGGGTTCAGCCTTTTTTTACCTCACTGGCAGCTGTAGGTGAAGCAGCAGGTGCTTTCCTGCGATTTTGCCTCTCTAAGCAGCTGTAGAAATGTATCCAGCCTGCGGGGCCGCGGGCTGCGCCCTGGGCTCTGCTCCCGTGCCGCCGCACTCAGCTGTGAGCGCACGCGTGCCCCGGCCCCGCGGGAGGCAGCCGCCAAGGGACACCCCCAGATCAACGCCTTGGGAGAGCTGGCAGCTATTGGGCACTGTGCTCTCATGGCCACCTCCCTGGTGTATTTTGGGCCAGTTCTGGAAGGTGGGGAACTCCCTTCAGTGCCAGTGGTGCACATGAGAAATTGGGGTGCTCAGCATCTTTTTACTACATCTTTTTGCTCTGTTCATATAGTAGAAGATAGAACTGCCATAGAGAAGCTCTGGAAATTAAACTCCAGGGGAACCTGAGGGGTTCTGGGCAGCTTAATGTACGGATTCAGAGGGGGAATACATTTCTATCTGGGTAGTGTGGGATTTCCGTGGTGCTCCATGCGAGGCGGCTCTGTGTCAGCAGCGCCCACTGCACGAGAGATGTTGCAGAAGGGCCTTTTTGCAAAACACGCTTCCCCCTCTCCACCACCTCCCCTCCAAATACTGACAGCGCAGAGTGGCGAGATGTGCCAAAGCGTATCTTGACTTGAAAAGCATTCATCCGTCACTGTTCCAGTCCCAAGGCAGGGCTGTACAGATATGTAGTGAAATAAGACCCAGTGGATGCCTGTACATTAGAAAGAGAGACAGAGATCTGTGATGATATCAACATTTTATTCTTGCTGTAGCCATCTACAGGAGGTCCAGCTATCGTTGGCTTGCCAGGGCCTCTGAAGCCTCTGGCATATGCGAAGGCACTGATTCCAGAGAGAGTGTACTGCTTGTGCAGAAAGTTATTAACGCAAAGATGATAGGTAATAAAATGGGAATATTTACAGCACCAAACGAACAGAAGTAAGGTATTAACATCTATGTCCTGAAGCTGTACCTCATTGAGAAGTGCCTGCAGCTGTACCCAGCGAAATTCAGAGCAGGAAAAAGAGTGGGGGGAAATTTTTATTCCTCATCCCAAGAAAATCGCTGGAGGGGCTAATGAAGGGCTGCAAAGGACCGTGCTAGTGTTTTTCTTCTCAGGCAGAAAGGCTTCAAGAAACGCACCCTTTTCTAAATGTCATAAAGGTCTGCGAATAGATCCTATGACAGAGAGCGATCCAACAATTCCTCAGAATGAAAGGTCAATCAAAGGAAAATGGCATTTAGGAGGACCAAGCTTACCGCTGACCCAAACATGTGACAGATCCAGAGGCAACTCTGGTGCCATCAGGAGAGCCGCTTGTGCAGCCTGCCCCAACGAGGCACATGACGTGATTGGGAAACTATCTGATTCCTCCAGGTCTCAAAATTCATCAGGAGTCAACCTGAATGTCGGAAGGAAAGGGATTTTGAAGGAGCTACAGCAGGTTTCCAAGTTGGGAGGAGGGTGCTCTCTCTCCACTGTCCCTGCTTGCCCTGCACCAAACATTTTTCCCCAGCACTAATTATAGATCTGTTTTTGCCATTTGAATATGCATGAAGTAGTATCCTGTCTCACAAATAGATTGCAATGAAGCTACTCTTAAAGTTTGACTTGGTTTGGTAGGGCTCTAGGTCATAAAGGACCTCTCCAAGGGCCAACCCTGAATTTCAACAAGGCTGTGGACTTGTCTGGACATTTCTGCTCCTTTATGCTGAATGAGATGCTGCACCATGTAGTGAAATGTAGCAGAATTTGGGGCTGGATCCTCACGTGGCGTTGGTGAATTCTGCTTTATCAAAGCCAACACACACAATCCTTCCTGATGGGTGGATTTCCTCTTTAAAAGATTCAGCAACGTGACTTGTGTCAGGTCAGCATTCAAAGGATCTTGGGATTATGTCTCCATCCACAGAGCTGGTTGGAGATCTCCCAAGGTGAAGAACATTAACAGCGTGGTTTGCAGTGCTTAGAAATACCTGGACAGGCAGGATTTCTCACAGTGTTTTGCCACTTCCCTTGGAGTTTGGGAGGACACCATCGCCTCCGAGATGCTGTCCTGCAGGTGTCTGCAGAAGCTGTGCAGGGATGGGTGTTATCTTTGCCAGGGACTGACTTTTTCAGAATAAGCGCTCTCAAGATTCCCACTTTGCGTCTTCAGCAGTTCATCAGAATCTGAGTGTGTCTAAGACCCATTCATTTAACCAGGCCCTAAGTTAAACTAATTAATGAGTTTCAAGCTAGTTCACGACTCTTTTCTCAGCTGGAGCAGCGCTTCTGTTCACCAGCAAAGCTGCGAAATTAATGGATGCGATTCAACGTGAGTAGCTGCGACAGCAGTGCTGTAGTCATTCATGAGCTGGACTGTATGTACTGCCTTAGTCATGCTGGGGAAAATTCAGGCAGACGGTGGAATAATAGGAATTAGTCATGAGGAAGTGCAAATATGAGCTCTGTAGCGTATCCCATGTGGGTCCAATCCTGCAAAACACTAGGAACAGGAATAAAATATGAGGGAACAGTTCCAAATCCCACAAACATCTTGTGAGTTTTGGGTGCAACTCAGCATCAGCAATCCTTAGCAAAACATTTTGTCCTTATGCAAGAGCATGGCACTTATTATCACACCCATTAATAGACTATTCTGGGAAGAGCATTGGTATTGCAGTTTGTGTGGGGAACTTGTGCAATTAATGAAAAGGCAGAAAAGGCAGATGCAGGAAAAAGACTCTCTGCTTCAACTTTTCAGAGCCTTGGGACGAAATTCCGGTTTGAATTCAGCTACGGGACCATTCCCACTGTTGGAGTCTTTATCACTTCTTTTTTCTGTGTGTTGGCCTGCCCGAGTGCATCCTGTTATCATGTGGCAAACAGCGTGTTCACTCGGTGGCATTCCAGGGACACTCTGTTTTGCATGAAATTATCACCTTTTACAAAGAACAAATATTTGTCAGATGGGTCAAACCAGAAGTGTTGCCAAGGCAATTTATAAAAATATCTTCTTTTGGACTATAGGCAATGTTAATGTGTCAGGCTATGCTGTATCTTTCGGTGAAGCGCTACCCAATGAATGCTTTATGTCCTACAACTGCAGGCTTATGCGTCTTGGATAAAGCCCATCTGGTGACTATTAAAGGGAATTACTGTACATGCAACATAAAAGGATTATAACATTTGGGGGGGGGGGCAGTGTTTTGTTTTAAGTACCGGTGCTGTTACTAATTTTGCCTTCAGGATAGGTGTTAAGTTTAAAACAACTACAGTTGCTTTAACAAATAGAGCTGAACAGTTTGTGTATTGGATTCCTCCTTGCTGTAAGAAAATGAAGGTGCTTTGGAAAAGCAAAAGAGACTCAGCACCAGGCTTCCCTGGTGGGTTAGCGTGAGCTGCTGCTGATGGCAAGGCTACAGCTTCAGGTCTTGCACAAACCAGTATCTCTGTTGTTGTATCCCTCTGTATTTGCCAGCATTTTTAGCCTTGGTTGTAAGTGATTTTTGGTAAGCACTTCTCAATACATCTCTGTATACCAGTCAGCGTAATGCCCTGATCGATGACTGGTCTTTAAATCAGTGTTATAGCACTGGCAAAAGCAATAACAGCTCTTCCTCTCTCTGTTCTTTCTTAGGCCCCCCAAGGATTGCCGATAAAGTGATTCACCGTCAGTCCGTGAGGCTAGGGAGGACCATCAAGCTCCTGTGCCCAGTGGAGGGCGACCCCCCTCCTCTCACCATGTGGATGAAGGATGGACGCACTATCCACAGCGGCTGGACAAGGTTCCGAATCCTTCAGCAAGGGCTGAAAATCAAGGAGGTGGAAAGCGAAGACGCGGGAACCTACATATGCAAAGCCACCAATGGCTTCGGCAGCACCAATGTGAACTACACCCTCATTGTGATTGGTGAGTAGAGCTGGAGAAAAGCCAGTCCTCACCTGCTTTGGGGGGAGAGAGAGAGCTGATTTCTGTGTAGCTGTCAGTGATTGCAGATTTGCTTTGCTAATCATTTACTGACCTCCACTCTTAACTGGCCCTTTCCAGTGTTTGAGGATTGCCAGAGCTGGCTACGTTGCTGCACATCTTCTGCTGCAGCCGGCTGCAGGCAGATAAGATTACGCAGTGCCAAAGGTTACAAATAAACAGAAATGATGCAATGGTCACTAGGGTCCAGATCACAATGAATTCCACTCAGGAAAGGCTGAGCGATAAGGAGAGGTCACACTGATCTTTATGTTTGTTGTTGGAGCAGGATAGTTCTCAAAACAAATGTTAAGGCACCCATATAAAAACACACAGCTGGAAGATCCATGTACCGAGCTTTTGCAAAGCATGGTGTCTTCAGGAATAATAATATTTAGATTGAAACAAAGCTCAGAGCTGGCATATGACCCAGGGATGCTCGATTCCTGAGAAATCCCCTTGGTGAAGGCAGGATTAAAAAAGCTTTGGATGCCATCTTGGTGACCAAGGGTTCTCTGGCTGTGCTTTTGACCAGCTTCAAAGGGCTTGCTTGGCCTGGCAATGGGATTTTGGGGTCACCTGCTGGGCTGAGCATTCCTGAAGGCCCCCAAAGACACTTCTCTGGGTAATCAGAGATTCCTCTGCTGTGGCTGCCACAGAAATGCACTCATTGCTCCTTGCCCGTGAGGAGGGAAAGAGCTGGATGCAATTTGGTATGCTGGAGGATGCTGAGGGAGCAAAGGAGAGGGTTACAAAGCAGGGGGTGAGATCTTGTTCACCCTATTGCCTGATCAGCACCCCCAGTATCTGGTCTACAAAGGTCTGTTTCTCTCAGACAGTGGAAGTGAGGACAGAGTTTAGGGCAGTTTCCAGCTGCCTACTCGTTGGCACTTGGCCTGTTTTTGTTCTGTTTCTTCTTCTTCACCTTCACAGTAGGAGGGCTGCTGTGGACTCAGAGCATGTAGCAAACACTCCGTGCTGCTTGATGAAGGATTATCACCTGATAACAGGGTGATTCTTGGAGAATGCACTTTGCTGCAGAGCCAGTATGGGAGAGAGACCAGAATGTAAATGTCTTACCAGAAAAGAGATGCTGAGGTGAGGGAAACCCTCTTGCTATATTACTCCTGTAGCATGAGTGGGATAAAGCTGCAAAAACCATCTTATAGTTTACATAGTTTGCAGATTTGGTTTTCCTCGTTCACCTCTTTCCTATCCACATTCAACCATCTTTGCGACACTCAGCAAAAAGGGTGAAGTGGAAATAGTCTATAAAGAGTCATGTCTATACAGACACCTTTTGGACATGCTTTCCAGACTGGTGTGGAGAAAGGAATGCTATAGGAGCCTGCTTCAGTCCTGCTTGTGCTTTTGCAGTATGTGGAGCTTGCCAAAGTCTTTGATCTTCTGTGTCATCCAGTATCTTCTATAAATCTCAGGGCCCAAGCCAGCTCCCCTTATTCCAAGGCAAAGAGACATCGAGGCATCCGTGAGTCAAAGGCGGCTCTGACTATTCTTGGTAGCACAACAGAAACAAATGAAAGGGAAAAGCCAGGAGGCACAGGGTAAAAGTTGAACTAGAATTCAGGAAAGATTGAGGCAAAAACTCCAATTCAGTTGCTCAGGGAAATTGGATTATCAAATTTAATTGTGTTAAGAACAATAGTGTTCATTATATTTGGCACTGAAAAGCCCTGGGCACAAACACTAGTTATTTGGAGCCTCATCAGGCAGCTATGGAAGGAAATGGCAAGCTCCCACTGGCCTCTGTGGGTGTGAGATTGAGCCCTATGCAAACAAATATTGATCACCAAGTGCCAAGAAAAGGGTAACTTTAAACTAAATGTGTGGCAGACATATGGGCTGAGTTATCGTTCATCTCCATGCACCCTTGTTCTAATGCTGGCTAACCCCAGTACTTCTTAGACTCTTTGCATCTTCCTTCCTTGTCTCACAGTGTACCCTTGTGCTTTGTTGTTGCTCAGACCATTTTTGATGGATTACTCAGTGGTGCAGATGTGTTCACATAATGTTTCAAACCAATTGCTTTTCACTAGAACAATTTCCCCTGAAAACAAATGTTCCTCTAGTGTCTTTCTTGCCAAGGTCTGCAAGTAAACACAAGGTATCACTGACTTATTCTTTCAAAGGATCCAAACATTTAATGCATTGGCCAGATGCTCGTGTTCGTCTTGGTTAAAATGCTTTTGGTTGAGAGCAAATCAATCCTCTGTTGATTTTTGAGAAGGAGGCAGTGTTTTAAGACGAACTGCATGTTGGTTTTGAGGATGAAGATCAAATTGATGGAGCTGTTTTGTTTGTGCTGCGGAAAGCACAAACTTCATTAGGCAGAGTGGCCTTTTGGGCCATATGGCCTTTCTATTCTCCCACTTCTTCAAAGGAGAAAAAGCCCTCTTATTCCAGCTTTACTGCTGCCACCAAACATGTAAAACCACGCAGGTGTCAGACATGGGCAAGGTGGTTAAGATATTAAATCTAAAATAGCATCAAATGATTCATTAAACATTGGGACTTGAAAAAATAAAATCCATTTTGACATGGAAACATTCTGGGAATTTAAGCAGTAATATCTGGAATCTATACAGTAGCTTATTGAAAGGTTTTGGAGTTATGCTATATGCTCTTAACTGAGTTCTGCCACACCGCTGGCAAGCGAGGAGCTGTCACGCCTGTGTTATATACGTTACACTGCACCAGGATAAGGTGATGGTTTACACAAGGTCCTACAGAGACCTGAGACTAAAATTCAGCTGTCTTGAACCTCTCTGCCTGCACTCAGTGCTATATAACTCTTATTAATCTTAACTCTTATTAGTCTCTGTATTCTATTAGAGTATAAAGAACCAACAAAAATCTGTGATGTTGTACAAAGGAATAAAAAAGGGCAGTGGATCTGCCAACACCAGTGGGTGCTGGCGGACACGGCAGAGGTGAGCTCCCTTGTCTGTGTTACAGGTTGGTCTCTGTGAGATGTAATCATTTTGGTATAAGCCTGTTTGAATGTCACTTTGTGGCTTTCATGACAGACCTTGCTTGCAACCAGCCAGCTCAGTGCACGAGCAGAGCAAACTTAGGTCTGCCTCTACCTGTCTGGTAGACATACCTACACGTTGCTTGGCTGGAGGACTTCTCAGTGCGGATGAGACCGATTACTGTGATTATACAGATGGTAACTAAGGCAAAGAGAGACCAGGTGATTAGCCCAAGACCACATAAAATATGAGCTGTGGCTCAGAGTTGTCTAAACCTCTTAAATCTCACCCTAAAAGACTATTCCTCCTTCATAATGCTTGGTAAAGTCTTTTCTTCCCAATTTAGCATCTTCCTGCTGCTGTGTTGGAAGGAAGTCTTCTTTTATTCTAGGTTTTTGATCTTGCTTCTCAGACAAAGGTTTTGCCAACCCAGATGGTAGCAATTGTTTTCTGTCCTGCTTATTTCCCCATCTCCTCAGACTGCAGGGCCCAGATCCCAAAGATCCAAGGCATCCTGCTCTAATACACTCCTGCGTGAAATGTAAGCCAGTAAAAGCAGATAACCAATATAAGTCAAAACTACAATTTCCTTTCCTAGCCAGCCTTAATAGTTTTTGTGGCTTACCACAAGATTTGGGATGCCAATTACACTGCAGACAGATTTACAAATCCTGGAAGAGGAAGTTCTCTTTAATCAGTATTAAATCAGCATTGCAGTTATTAAGTACAATGGTTCCTTATTGTGGAGAATTATCTGTAGCTCATCAAAACAAACGTGCTGTACCTTCCCGAAAAGTTATTTGTACAATGATGCCCATGAAAATCTTATCTTTTAGGTTTTTTCCCAGGTGAATCAATTCCGAAGAGCTGGTTTATAGCCTACAGGTGTGAAAAGTAACTTTATTTTGTTTTTAGATTCTTGGTTGAAACCTGCGGTTTCTTTACTGCAGAATAAAACTTCCTTGCCAGTGTGTTCTAAAAGGAAGCCTAAGGCCAAAGAGGAAGAAACAAAATGTTGAATAGCTGCTCATTATTTCAAAACTGTCCACCTTGTGTGCTGAATGGAGGTATGTTCTGCAGGAAAAAAAGAGCATGTGATGGTGTAACCGAAGCCTGTATCAAGCTGTGGCCAGCCTGGAGAAACTGTGAGGTTGCACATATGGAGCCATCACACACTCCAGCCATCAGGCCCTCCCTGGGAAATCTTAGCCCAAATGGGGGAGATTTGCCTGACTTATAAAGTTATAACTGAAAACAAAGTCTTCTAACAAGGAGGTGCTGGACAACCTCCATTACCATCACTTGCTGCGTTAATAAACAGTATCACTTGTTCCAGAAGTCTGGTCATTCTCTGAAGGGAAAATTGTTGGTGAACAGCTGTAGGAAGGACTATTAGTAAATATTTATGCTGTAGCATAATGACCTCTTTCACTACTGCACAACACAGAGGACTTTTCACTTGAAGAAGTGTTATGGGCCAAATCCTGCAAGGTGTGCCAGCATTGCAACACGCAGGGCTATTGCTACAGGTGCTGCCAGTAAACACTTCATCTTGCATCAGTTGCTCAACCAAGTGATGAAAGATCAAACTGTCTCTATTTTTGCATCTGCATGCATGTTTCTTATTACCTTCTGTAGCAAGAAAAAGGAAGCAGCAACAAGAGTAGGGTTTGGGATTGTCTCTGCACTGTAGACTTCTTGCTTCACTTGGAGTTTGTAAACTGCCAAAGACGCATCTTGCTTGAATGCATCTCAGCACAAAAAAGATCAACATTTAAGTCCAAGGAACAGCTGCTCCAGTGTTTCTCTTTCTTGCCCTGTATCTCTGACTGCTGCAATTGTTTTTTCTCTTCTTTGGGTTTATTTGGAGGAAGATGTTGGTGAAGAATCCATCATCTATCCAGTTCATACACCCCTCTGGTGCCTGGCCCTCTGAGTGACCAAGCCACTTGGTCCCGTTTGGGCTGTGGAGTAGTAAAATCTTGATGCAGAGAGCAGGAGGAAGAGTGCAGCTTGTTGTCCTAAACCTCTGATGGGCTGTTCAGAAGTTGAGCTACATCTTGTTTTCAAACAAATCAAATTTACTATTAAATGTCTGCTGTCTGTCTGCTGCAACTGATTGCTTCGAGAATCTTCCCTGACATCAGATGATTTATTGTTAAAGTAGCTTTTTCCTGCTGAGCCAGCTGCTATTTTATGCTTTTTTACAGCTTGTACAAAGACAGCTCTCTTTGATAACAGGCATGTGTGAAAAATTTGCATTAAAATAACCTTTTTTTTTTTTTAAACAGTCAGCATAAGTATCCTGAAAAAAAATCATGGCAATGTCCGAATGGGTATTTATTCTAATGTGCTTTTTTCTGCTTATAGTGGTAGAAAATACTGTGTGAAGAAAAGTCAAGTACAGTAAAATATGGTTTGCATTACAGTTCTCTAATGAAGTCATCAATCCGTGTCTCAGAACTCATTTATAGTGCAAAAGCTGAGAAAACATTTGTAACATAGAGTCAGGTGCTACCAGCCATCTTGGAAAAGCATGACGAATTCATTTATGTTTGGATTTTGGCCTCTTAATAAACTCTGGGGACCAGAGAGAGATGTGCTCAGCAAGAAGATGTGAATCAACATTGAGTCAGCAATGTGTGCACCAAGGGACTGCTAATGCTAAGCAAAAACTGAAATGAGTCAACACTTAAAAAAAGAAAAAAAAGGTGCAGTATCTGCATTTGAGAACAAAGTGGTGTGGCTTGTGCTGGTCATGGTATGGAGTTGGCAATCCGTCTTTGGAGCATTTACTTCAACACCAAGTGTGAAAGGCAGCCCATCCAGCACGGGACCGTTAACACAATCACGGGATATAATCATGACTAATGAAGATTAGTCAGTTGTTATATGGAAATGAAGAATTCCTTGTGACAATAAACAGTAACAAAGTTCTTGTGTTTAATTTGTTAAGGCCCCAATCCGGCAGCTGGATCTACGTTGGTGGCCTCCTGTGCATACGCAGTGTGATTAACACCAGATGAGGATCTGGCNTAGCAATTGTAATCATTGCACAAGGACTTCTTGTCAGCATGTGGTGTGGTGTCACTGGGTCACAGCAACCCCTCTGTGGAGATGCTGGTAGGGCTTTGGTTCATAACAAGACCTGTCTAAGAGATGTTAAGTGAGGGGACCCTGTGTGTCAGCCTGTGGTAAGAGACTGTCAACCTGCACGAACTGATCCCATTGACTAGAGGAGTCAATGAAATGCTCGGTACATAAAATGTGAGTATTTTCATGTTTTGGTGCAAACTCATAGCTAAAAACTCTTCAATTGGAAATGAAGCTCCTTTTCCACTGGAGGTGACTCATCATTGACTAATGATGCCCTCACCCAAGTAAGGGCTCTTCCTTCTGAGTGTTTATTAGTGTAGGCATAAACACACACACCCTAACCAAACTTGGTGTTGCCCAGGGACAGCAGAAGCATACATGTTAAAAGGAATCTAAAAGCAATCGGGTATTCCTTTCCCCTGAATTTCAGTGGTGCTTCATTTCTTCCTCATTTGGAGAATCCTGCTCAGAGTCCGACAAACTCCCTGTCCACATATGCAGCATGTTTAGTCCTGGAAAATATCCACTGTCCTGGGAGAGGAAAGGAGGAGAGAGAAATACACCAAAATGAAAAGGTGACTATTCCTGGATTGCTGCAGAAAAATGATTTCACTAGTTCTAGTCATTTTGATGAGTGCTACACGAGATTGATGTCACAACAGCTCATAATAATTTGTTCTTGAAAAGCTCTTTCTCCATAAAGAGGTGATGATGTGAGTGCCAGTATTAGCTGTAACTATCCTAAAAATGACTGATCAAAAAGGTAGCACCAAGTGATTTGACTGATGGCTCTCGGTGAATGGGTGTAAAAGGCTGGAAAACATCACAACCGGGCAGCAGTCTTGTTTCTTCCAAGTCCAGATCTATAATGTAACTCAGTGCTAATGCTGTATAATGTCCACAGTTTTTACAAGATCTTTGTTAGGTTTTATTAGTTTAATTTGATTTTATAACAAACTTTACAGTATGCTTATCAATACATCATGTTCTGGCTAACAAAAGCCTCACTGTTTCGGGTAGATTTCTTTTTTCCCTTCGTGAAGCTGTAACATAGAAGCCAAGTTAAGAAGGTGACAACACCTGTTCACAATTTAAAGGAAATGAAAAGATTTTTTTCCATGGATGTAAGCATGAAATTCATACATATATGTATGGATATATAATTTCCCCCCATACTCCGTCCTGTGGTAGACTGCGGCAAACCAGAGCTGCAGCCAGTGTAAATTGGAGGCATGCAGGACATATGGATGCAGTTAACCCACAATCCTTTGCAGATGCTTCGGCGTGTGTAGCTGCTGCTACACCCATGCAAACAGCAAACTGCAGCTCTGTTCGCTGCACGAATATTGTTTGGGAATGAAAGCAATACACAATGCCAGGCAGGCTGACGTTAAAAGTGTGTTTGATCTGAGCAATTTATGGCTTCCTTCTGTTAAACGTTATTAATAGAATTAGCCTCTGATCCCAATGAGTTTGCGGCGTACATGTCGGGTTTCTCTCGTCAGCATGTCTGAGGCTAAAAACATCTTTTGCCTCTGACTTTATTAATCAGAGTTGTCTTTGTTGCAACCTTCCGTACAGCTAATGGGCAGAATTTCAGCCCGTGTTGACAGAGCAGTGCTGATATGCACAGCCGCTGATTTGTCCACATCCATGGATCTATAATGCTTAGAAATAAGTGCATTTGTGAGTAAAGCCGAGGCAGTCCCTGGTCCAAGCAGGTGATACGTATGTGTATGGAAAGCAGGCATGAGGAAGGTGGTCTAGATTACCAGTCAACATCTGCTGTGACTGCGGAATAGTAGTTAAGAGTCTTTTAATTAATAGCGCCCCAAGTAATGAGAAGCCATCACCTGGTCATCAGCAGTTTTCAGATATCTACCATCTTGCCAACCATCCAAGATGAACATCTTCCCCAAGTAGCAGGATCTTTCTATTGACTTGCCTACAACTACTACTGTCCTCCCCTTTTCCTGACAGTGTTTCCTTGGCACCTCTGCTCCATCCCTCTTCTTCTTGCCAAAGGCTGGCAGTGAAGGACTTAGCATGGCCTCATTGGACTCATTGGACCACTGAAGCTGGGTTGAGTTTCATGGGCACAGTGTCTCCAGGAGGTCTCTGCCAGAGCACTGTGCCCCATTCACTAGTGCCATCATACAGCTCTGCTGTCCTCAGTTTGCCCAGTAAATACCACTGATAGCATTTTTTAGCCAAATTTTAGTCCCTTTGATATCAATTAACTCATAAACGCACAAAAGGCACGCTTGTAAATTAAGGCACAGTGTATAATATTTATTATAGAAAGAGCAGCACCAAGTTCGGTTAGTTTATAAGGTGTAGCTTGAATGTTGATTTTGGAGACTTCCTCTTTATGTGCAAATGCACATACACGCCATTGATCGCTCATATGCTGCTTCTTGATCCATACATGTAGGTATGTTGCCTGTTAAAATGTACGGTTGTTGAGGAGGTGTCTTTTTACATTCCTGTAGGGTCTGGTTGTCTACCTTTCCTGTGCTGTCTTTGGCATCTGCATTAAGAAAAAGATGAAGAAAAGGAAAAAAAAAACCAACAAAACTGCTGGCAATTAGTGTATAAAACTATTTTTAAATCCAATTTATTTTTGTTTGATGAGAGAAAGAACATATTCTGTGTTGTGCTTGATGAATAATATCATTGTGCTAGAATGCTTTGATTCTTCTTACTATATAATAACGTGGGTTTCGTAGTCAGAAGACCTGAGTGTTTACATTATACACTTTTGGCAATAAATTTGGAAAAGAAGTGAAAAAAAGCACTAATCCCAGGAGTTCTGAAACCTACACTCCTTCTTAAACGTACCCTGCTAAAGACATTAAGTCTCTTGCAAACATCCATCTATCAGCAGTTGAGAGTTTGTAAAAGGCGTACTTTGTTCTGAACTCCCTGCCCTACTGATTATGCACAGTTCTTTTATTTTGTGAATAGGATGACGACCCCTTAGCCTGGTAATGATGACAGATTTATGTATTTTAACACCCAGACGCTGCTGTATTTGTTAAGGGCTGCCAGACTCCAGCAGTGCTGCAACCGTAGTTTATTTTCATTGTCAGTTTGTGCTGCTTTTTAAGGTGTTCTGCAGCCACTGGAAGCAGCGCCGCTGCTGCTCTCGTAGGTTGAGATGTCAGGATGTTAAGAGCATAAGCCACCATCCTCGGACTGTTTCCACTCATAAAATGTCAGTTTTACTCCGGTCGCGCTGACGGGGTGGAACCTGCTCCCCGCGCTGAAGCCAAGGAAAAGAGGGGAGAAATAAAACCCCTCCGAGCAGTAAAAGGAATCAGATAACAGAATTTATCCCTTCGCTTTCTACTCCCATGATGTATTTTTCAGCTCTCAAGTTAATGTTTTAAAGAGAACCTTCTTTTAATGTGCAGTAAAAGTGAAGAACATAAACATACCCAGCAAGCTTAGCTGTTAAAGCACTGGATGGGTCAATACATCTGTCCTCTACGCAACGCACCTGGCTGTGATTTCTTTTGGGTTGTTTTAAATTACTGCAAGTGGCAGAAAAACAGGGAGACAAACAGTAAGAACAATGCTGTTGTTTAATAACAAAAATTATTAACAGGCCTATACAGAAAATATTTCATGCGAATTAAAGGGAAGCAAATAATTTTATTTTCCATTGGAGTGATCCAGTGCCACAAAAGCAGTCTTCTTTTCTTCTTTTCTTTCATCTTGCTAGAGATACCTGTGTCCCTGTGTGTGTATATCATTTTCTTACAGACACACTACAAAGGTTATAGGGTAAAAAAATGCAGGATGTGGATGGTTTTCTGATCTCTTCATGCCAACCAAGCCACTAAATCTGAGTTTATCACACAATCCAAATGATGCATAGGACTTCTATTACTTTTTTTTTTTACTTCTAGTTCATTGTTTCCCTGAAAAATGTTGTCAAGTCAGTTAAACTACAGATTCAACTTGATTGTCAACAAAGGGCTTTGAAATATTTGGGACTGAATCCTCCATTGCAAAAATATTTTGATTTGGAAAAAGCATCACCACTAAATTCTTCGTTGAGTTTTCTTTGGTCCTATATTAGATGTTTCTCTTCTTAAAGAGAAACCATATGAGTTGGCATGTTGGTTTTGCGCTGTTTTTTTTCAAGGTAGAATAAATTATGATGACCTTTCTGCTGAAGTAAACAAGGATCTTCTTCTCACCTTTGTTGAACGTGCAGCCGGCAGGAGAGAGAAGAGCTAGTGACAGTCCTCCTCGTTCGCTGGCAGGGAATTTGGGAAGGGAGCTGGATCCACTTCAGATGTGGGCTGGGATTCCCAGACCTGCCTGCTTCTCTCTCCAGAGCAATCCCAGGAATCTCATGGAGGAGAGGGATGGCGCCTCGTCAATCCCCGGCACAGCCCAGTGTTTGTGCTCTGTTTGCAGCGTCTCCTGACAACTGCAAGCCCACTGCAGTTTCTCCTGGTAGCCCTCGCGTGTGCTTTGGCAGGAGAAACTCCAACCCAGGAGAAAGTTGTGGGAATTTGACATCAAGAGGGTTGTTTCAGCCAAGGTCGCTTGTGAGCTGCTTTGGTTTGAGTGTGGTTTTGTTAATTTCTTTCCTTCAAAGAGGCTTGGAAGATGCAGCAGCCTTCACTTGTGGGAAGTGAGTAATATTCAGGATGAATTTTGAGGAGCTGGTCTGTGCCTTTGGCTTGAAACCCAAGCAAGGTGCTAGGCGTGCTCCTCCTGTCCTGACAAGAGTGCTCCTGAGATGCGAGCTGTCTCCTGCTCACATTGGCAGATTGGTTGGCTTCATCTATGGGGAATCCATCAACCCCTTTCCTCTGGGGTGGTTTTCAGAGCCTATGGGGAGGCGTCCAAGAAGCTGTAATCATGGCCATTGTAAAAACATGTCAATATGACCTTGAAAAAAAAGAGGTTGTTCTCTGGGTGCTCCGTCCTTGGGTAATTACAGAGAATTTTGTGGTGGCCCCTTGAAACCTTGCCATTATAAACAGACAAAAGGGCAACAGCTTTCAGGGGTAGATCGGTGGAATTGCATCAGAAAGGAATTTGGCCACCCGACATCCTCAGTACCGTCAGCGCTCGCGTGTATCTCCCCTTCCTTTGCCAGGAATGATTTGGATACGTTTTACCCTTGTTCTAGGCAAAACCTGGGTCATGGACATACTCAACTATAAATTAAACTGTTAAACCTTAAATACAGAAGTTACGCCTTATATGTGGTAATTGCTATTTCTTTGTTTGACCCACGTTAGCTTTTCTTAGAAATTTTTGGCCCTTCTTGTGTTCAAAGCTCAATACTTAACAGGAGGATGGGCTGCACACCGGCCTGCTCACAAGTGACAGTTTTGCCACCCTTCAGCATCTGCAGCAAGGGAGGGAATATTGCAGATCCTGTGACAGCATCTCTGTTCCTCCAAGGCCGTGTTGGCATGTCCTGAAGGGGAAACTCTTTAAAAGTTTCACTAGATCCTTCCCATCTGGTATTTGGAGAAAGCACTCTTCTGTGTTTGGGGCCAAATCTATTCATCTTCGCTCATGTGCTATGGACCGCAGAAATAGTTTCAGACATGGGGAATAAAAGCCAACAAATTGCCTGCATGTCCTTCCTGTCATTTCTGCTGCAGCCTGTTTTTACAGTATTTTGTTGCTTTTCTTATTGACAGCTACCTCCCTGGAGCCCCATACCAGGTTTTTTGACACTTAGCACAGGGAGTCTGTTTGCTGTGGGGAAATAATCAGTTTGCTTATTCCCTTATGGAGTTCTGACCTGCCTTTTCATATTTCAGATGTGACACGATACCTGGGGCCACCCCAGCTCTGCAGGCTGCACAGTGATAATGATTTAACTCACTGGGATGGCGTTGCTTTTGTGCCTTGCTTAGATATGGTCCCATGGACTTGGAAGGTAGTTTCAAGCCTGCTCACTTCATCCTGCCTATTTTGGGGGATTTGCTGTTGTAATGCAGTGAGATGTCTTCTCCAGCCTCAAATGCTAAACCACTGCTAAGTTGAGATGATACAGCCAGTTCTTTGCTGATACTTTGGTCTCTGCTCAGAGTGTAAAGTAATGGGTGGATTTTTAGCCACTGCTTTTCTCAAGCCCCTCTTCAAACATGGCATGGCTCAGGCCACGAGTGAAATGCTTTTCATGTTCTTAGTGAGGGAAGAAGTGGACCCCACTTAGAGGTCTGTAATTTTGAAGGAGGATGGTAAACTGAACTTAACGGCACTTTATCTCTGGGGCTGTCAAAGATGGAAGATAAAGGGGAGTTTTTCAAAAGCAGTCAGCCGAGGCTGAGTCAACCCCTTTTGAAGAATTCCCATGAACTTCCACGGGATGAGTATTGCCAATGCTGAAAGCTTTTGAAACCCTACCTAACCATCCGGTGACACCTTTTGAAAAATGTGTGTACTAAGCACACATTCCTGGGAAAATGTAAGTAGGGTTCACATGTGTTGAATACTGAGGTGCTTTCTCAGAAGCAGGTGTTTCGAAAGGAATTTGAGAAAATGGGTTTCTAAAGCAATTTTAACGAGCTATAGTGCCTGGCCTAGTCAGTAGGGACGTAGTACTTAAGCTGAAGCTATTTTTTAACATAGTTTTTTCTCCTGTAAGCAAGGCCTGACCAGTAAGTTGGCTGTCGCAAGAAGCAATCCCTCTAATGCCAGTCCAACACATCCAGCTGTTGTGTGAAGTCGCACTGAGCACAAAACAGTTCCAGGGTTTGCTGGTGTCTAACTTGGAGCTTGTATGATGCTTTGGGATTCAGAATATGAAAGACATTTCTGTACCACCCTGGATGTGAGCTGTAACTCCTGTAACAGTTAAATACAAGTTAATAAGAACATGGAAGCTGAGGCCCGAGACAGTTCCAAGGTTGCAGTAATCAATTTTTTTTTTTCCCTGACTTTAAGAAGACTGTGGGCTCAAATATCAGGAACACTGTTGCTGGATGTAGTCCATGCATGCAGTTGCCGTTGGCCATGGTGGGAAATCAGTGGAGTTACTCAGAAGGAATGTATGTGAGTGAGGAGCAGGGTGCTCTGCCCGCGTTGCAGGGAGGCATCCTGATACCTGCCCTTGTTGGCTTTAGGACTGCTAAAATTCATTGCGCTCATCTGAGGGGAATGGCTTCTCTTGCAGTTCTGCAGGGAGGAAATGAAAGAGGGAAGGAGCAAAAGGAGAAAAACATCAGGGAGGGATTTTTAAAAATCTTTCCTTCCTTTTGCATTGCAGACACATTAAGTACTTAATATTTTAAGAGCATCTTCTTACTTAGAAAAGCTGGAAAAGATGGGATTCAGTATGTCTGCCAGATTGATTTACAAATTGGCCTTACAAACTCCTGCTGCTTAAACATACCAGAATGCGACAATTAAAGCCAACATCTGGAATTCATTGGCAGAGCAGATCCTAGATAAACAGTAAATGAATGTCCATTTCCTTAGCATTGGATTTCCTCTGGCTACCACAGCTTAAGTAGTGTCATCCTATCAGATAGAGCTGATGATGATAGCAGAGCAAATGTCAAAGTCATGAGCCAGATCTATCTGTTCCATCTTTTAGCACTGAAACTAGGACTAAAGCTGGGCTGAAGAGACACCCACTGTTTTTTCCACTAGACTGTGGGGGTGGGATCCTCATGTAACTAACCTGGGTAAGCTGGTCTTGTGGCTCCCTCTCTCTCTTGTGAAGATGGAATACTTCAGATTAGTTAGGTTAATCTCACTTGAGGAACTTTGTCTCAATAAAGTTTCTGCTCTCTACATTTCCCCCAAACCTGTCGAGGTTACTGCAGTCTCTCTCCATTCTCCAAATCCAGGGAGGGATTCTGTTTGTTCATTTGTTAGAAACAGAGAAAATTGGCTAATGAATTTGGGACTAAGTCTGAAGATATCCGAGTGGAAGCCTGTCTTCCTTTGCAACAGATCTCTTCCCTGAGGCTTGGCTGAAGTGGAGAGTGGTCAGTGCCATCCACACCCATGGTGGGTGAGATGGAAAGCCCTGGGGAATAGTTTTCCTAGGGCCAAGAAGAGCTTGCTTACCCTGTCAAGAATCAGATTTCTTTGTGCAATCCAACCTAACTGTCATCATGGGGGAAGTAAAAAACACCTTTCGGCTTTCACTTGTGCTCCTATTGCGCTATAGTTTCCGAACTCCTTGGTCACTGGAGGAGCAAAAAATGTGATGGTCCCTGGTTGGTTTTATTTGCACAACCGTTGTGTCTCCCTTTGAAGCTGCTCAGTCCTAGATCACTGAAATGAGGTGAGGAGAGGTGTTTCCATGTGGGCAAACACTCTGGACCCAAACAACCCAAGGAGAAAAACGTCTCCTCGGGTTGGAAAACCATAACTACTTTTGGAGGGGTAGCCTTCCACTAAGGCACTGTGGAAAACACATTTGCTCATGTCTGTGCGCAGGACACCAGCCTTACCTCTGATCTCAAAGCATCTAGATGAGGTCTGGGGTCTTTAGGAACTTTCTGAGAATCCAGGGCATATATTGAAGTGTCTGATTTCACCTGTCCGAGGCACGAGGTTTTGCCCACAAGCAAACAGGCATGGATTTTGCAGAAAGCTCATTGAAGCATTTACTTTCTGCTTTGTACTGTGTAGGAGCTTTACTGAAAGAAGTAAACACATTTCTGGTGCAGGGGTCCTCCTTCCAGCCTTGAGGTGATCTCCAAGACCTCTATTAGTGCCTCTCTGGGTCTCCAGGTCACCTCTTCTACAGCTCCCAGCTTCTGCTCAAAGCCTGGTCTCTCCCTCTCCCTTGGTACCCCAATATTCAGTTTCTTCCCACTTTCACCAATCTCACAATCAAAATGTCCTCCTTCCCACCTCTTGCATAGTCATTCAGCTTTATAAAAGTATTAGCTCAGCACCTTGGTTTCTTTTGCGAAAATTGCGCAAGTCTTTTCCTTTCCTTCCCTCCCCTGCTTTCACAGTCTGCTTCCCCCCACTTTGTGGAGAAGCTTAATCCGTATGGATCTTCTCGGCTCAGGATGCAGCTCCTGGGAGGCACCCAGGTGGCTTTCGGGAGGTGTTTGGGTTTCCAACCTCTCGCCCCTGGTTCAGCAAGGAGCAACACAGCCGTGAGGGCTGTGCTTGACATACCTCAGAGCGCTCAGTGACGCAGTAATATCTTAAGGGCCAGCACATTTCAGAAATGGAGCACAGATAGGTTCCCCAAATCATCCCACCGAATCAGCAGGACTTTCTGCACAGAGCAGGCACCTTCTCTCCCCTGAACGCCCCCAGCCCAGCTCAGCTGGAGGGAGCCGGTCACCGCGCACACAGCAGAGTGGGCTCAGCGCAGCGATGCAGAGGAGCTGCGAGTGAGACCCTTGCGCTTTGCATTCTGATAGTATAGAGTTGCCTGCTCGGGGTAGGCTCAAAGAAGCAGAAGTAGTTTTCTTGCTGGTTGGCCCTTTTTCCCTTGTGGCTCTACGAGCGTTAATCTGCACGTTGAAACCGTAACATGAAAGAGCTCCGCAAAGAGGAAAGATTCAGGTAAGTTTACAGTTACGTTATTTTGCTTTGCTGGTGACTTCTATCTGGTGGGTTTTCTAAAGCAGCCAATAAATATTTTTCTCTCTGTGCTGGTGCCGACAGTAGCCTGAAGTCCCAGTTTCCTCCTATGGAAGATAGACCTTCGAGGTCTATAAAATTTATACAGTATACTTTCTGATTTTTATTAGCCTAGTAAAAGAGATCATATTTTGTATGCTTCTGTATCTCTGGACATTATGACTGGGGAGTTATTCCGCGGGGCAACAGGCTGAATGCTGTGGTTGAAAATACTGATTTATCTGAGCTGTGAAAGCGGTAGACCGAGCAGATAATGAAAGTCCTTGAAATGCTTCAGACATGCACAGCCATTTTAGAATATCCCACAAGGGGGCTATGGGTTACGTTGTCATTTAGCTTTTAGTCGCTGCTAATTAGTTCCACCTAAATACTGATTTCCCCAGCCCATTCCTTGTCTCTGCATGTAACACCCCAAAGAGTGAATTGTATTTGCTCTCCCTGTGTTTGAAAACAGTTTTATGGCAACTGGTCTGTTTGTGGATGTGCAGTGAATCTAAATAACTTAAAAATGTAATGATTTTTAACAAACATGTGCTTCCAGGCCCACCTATGAGTGGGAAGAGTAAGGCACTGCAGAAAGCAAGTCCCAGACTTTATAGTCTAAACAGATAAAGTTGATCTTTATCTGCTTAGAACTGGTGGAGTAACAGAGGAACAAAAAGGTAAAGGGAGTTTCTAAACCTTGTGCAGAACATCAGAGGCATAAGTGGCCTCTTCATGCCCCCTATTAGTTTCTTCTCTGCATTGTTTTTCTTATCTGGGCAGCTAAAAAAAGAAACAAAGTATTGGCCAGTAAAGCAGGTATTGTTTAATAGCCTCTGTTTCTGTTCAAATAGAAATTTGTACCACGACTGGGTAAATAGTTCTGCTTGGGAGAAAGGAGGGTTGGAATGGAGCTACCGTTTAGATATGTGTAACTCCTCCCTGTGAGATCAGCTGTGACTTTTACCTTGATAATAAGGAAAAAGGCTTTCATCCAATGAAGGAGGAAAAAAAAATGCTAGAAATGCACAGTGAAGAAGGAATAAGAGTTTTTTCCATTGCTTGGCTTAGGCTGGAAAGGGTTGTCAAGCACTGGAACAGGCTGCTGAGGGAAGTGGTTGAGTCCCCATCCCTGGAGGTATTTACAAGACGTGTAGATGTGGTGCTTAGGGACATGGTTTAGTGGTGGACTTGGCAGTGTTAGGTTAATGGTTGGACTTGATGAGCTTAAGGGTCTTTTCCAACCTAAACGATTCTATGAGTCTATGAATATTTTTAAGTCTACACTTTTTGCTGAAATCATTTTTTTGCTAGGAAGAAAGCCTCCAGAATGACCTATGTCAATACACCAACAGATGTGGGAGTGGAAGGGATTGGTACAGTGTCGTTTGGGTGGGATGTTAGGAGGGAGAGTCCCACCTGGAGATTCCTGCTCTTTCCTCTGGGAAAACGATGGCTGGTGCACAGCCTAGACGCAACCTAGAATTTGCCTCTGTTATTTTGTGCCTCTTGCAGCCGAAGGGCAGCTGAGCACAGAGGTGAGGAGGCTTTGGGGCTGCGTTACCCCTGCATGGCCCCGGAGGTGCTGTCGGAGAGAGATGTCACATCCTCCTGGCCTCCTCCTTCCATGCAAAATTCCACTAAATAGCTGGGTCTTTGCCACAAACATAGGTGAGTCCCCCTTACCGCCACATGGAATAAATGAACAGGCTCTTTGGCCTTTTGTTCAGTAAAGGGCAGTGGAAGGTAAATCTGAGGTGACTCTGTTGCCTTCTGCATCATTTTTCTGACCTAAAAATAACACTGCGGCCCCTGCGGTTGCCATTAGGGTTATTTAGTGCTTCAGCTTTTTTTTTTATCCCTTCCCTTTCCAGAACACTAGCGCTGCTGAGCAGAAGAACTGCCCCATTGTGCGAGCCCAAAGGAAACACTGCATAGAAAATGCGAGGAATTTTTAGGCCATGATATGTTTGGACTAGGAAGCAGGGGACTCGGAGGAATGCAGAGTACGGTTCCAAAAATATTCCTTGCAATAGCACTCTTGGTCAGTAACAGTTATTTTTGTTGGCCCGCCAGCCCCCTCAACCAGAGGTGATGTCATTCCCCGGCGTGGTGGAGGTGGAAATACAGAGAGTGTCCTGTGGTTTTGAAGGGCTGAGAGCGGACAGCTGAACCGAATGCCTTCTCCTGTCTCAAATGCTCTTTCTGTTGTAAAAAAAAAAAAAAAATTAAAAATAGCATATTGGGGGGGATGGTGAGGATGGCTTTAAAATAATTAACGGCACTGTAGAAACATTTTCTACAGTCGTAGTCTTTTTCTCCCATGTGAGCTCCCTTCCTGTTAGCTATTCTGCTTTTCTCCTTATAGCGATGTGCATGCTTGGAGGGTGTTTTTTGGGTTGTGTTTACAATGTTATACTTCTTTAGTTATTAAAACTGATCAAATCATAACATGTAGCGGTCTTGGTGTCCTGAGCACCTCTGGCTGAGACATGGGCACGTGAATGTCTTCACAGTGATTAAAATGGGCTGGTATACCCTAGAACACCTCTGAAGAAGAAAGTCAACACTTTTTCTGTAATAAACAGGATGGATCAGTAAAATATTAGGACCTTTTTCCATGCTGGTGACTCTCAATGTTCATTGTGATCTTGATGATGCTGATTTGACTTTTAAGTGCACATGAAAGAGAGACCAAGGAAGAAAGGAACTCTGATTTTTTAAGAAAAGGTTATCTAGGCTGATAAGATAGCAAAAGCTGTGTGCATCCATGTGTGGTACAAACCCAGCAAGACCATAACTTCACCTCAGTCCTCCCTACTCTTAATTATATTCAACACATGTAGCTAAGCCAAATTTCTGCTTTACCCCAGAAACAGGGTGTCACAGCATACTAGCCACAAGGCAAGGAGTTAAGAAACCTGGATTTTATTCCTGGTTCTGGCATTTAGCTACCGGGTGCCACTGGGTATTGCTTTCCTACCTGGGTCTCACATATGCCATTTGTGTACTCCCCGAGGGACAGCATTCATCCTTGTGGGGCTCTGATTTTTGTTATGGCACGTGGATTTAATTGCATGGCAAGTAGTAGCCACACCGATGGTGTTTGTTCTTTCACCAGCCCTTGTGAAAGTTGTGTCTTGTGACATGACATATGAAGGGCAACAGATTTGATCTATTTTGGATCATGAGAGTGGTCCAAAACTCTCCTGTTCAGATCTTTATTGCATGGTGTTTCATGGGGGAAGGAAGAATCTGTAAAAAATCGGAGCGCTGCCTTTCCCAGGATTCCTCAGCCAGGTATCTTGGTGCTGCAGGGGAAAGAAAACTGTATGAAAACAACCCAAAAGCATATAAATGCAAAGGTTTCCTAACCTTGAAACTTAACTTCTGGGTTGATAAAATCCATGCAATGCTGACAGTTATACAGTGGCAGGAAATTGTTAAAGGTGTCAGGTTTTCCATTTTAATTCTGGGAACACTCTGGCAGTATATTTCCTTGAAAATGCTGTTGAAAAGGTCCCACTTTCTAAATTGGAAAGATTTACAATTTACCTTTTCTGTTAACCTCTTGTTCCTCAAAAGGTTAAGTAAGGGAAATTCCTCTTTTTAACACTGGTAGCTATTTGACAGGGTTTCCTTAGCACGGGGTAACTTTGGAGTTCTCAGCAAATGCGCCAACGTAATGGTAAAAGAAATTCTTACTTGCAACTTATCTACAGAGGTCTTAGAAAACTGCTTATGTCATATAATTCATGTACCCCATTTAATTTTCACTATAGCTTAATGTACCCTACTAAAACTTACCACTTGCACAAGTGCCTCACCTCTTCAAGGTGTTATACAATGTTGAGTGAACTAATCCTCAAATAACCCAGGAGGAAATCAAGTAAGCATATTTTTGATGGCAAGATGAGCTTGGGATATCAGCACAGCCAATTTATGCAGGAGGAGTCTACTTTATCTGAGGGCAAGGAGGTACATTTGGAATTGCTGTTGAAATCTGAATTCCTTTAGGATAACTGTAAAGCAGGGTGATTTGGTAGATTTGGAGTAGGCATGTTCAGTCTCACCTGTGATCAGTACACCTTTCCTCAGACTTTGCTGGAGAAAAGATGGAACTTTGCTCATGTGAGGTAAAGGCAATGGAGGCTGCTATTTCAGGTGCAGGATGGTTGCTGAGCGTTGGACTTGGAGTGCAGGAGAAGGAAAGGATGCTCCGGTGTGTTTTGTGTTATCCTGGCTGTTGGGCGATGAAGGCTCGGGCAGTGCTGGGATACGTAGGAGTGCTGGGAAAAGGAGATTGGAGCTAATTTGGATTAAAGCTAGAGTCTCTGTGGGGAGGACTGAAAAGGTGATGCTCTCTGGAAAGAAAAAGTCTATGGAGCTCTGGGAGGGTCTGGAAAGGGATCAGGTGATCTCAAGGCACAGTTCTCCAGGGGCTAATCCACATCTCCAGATTTCTGCCCATAAAGGCTAAATAACCAGCTGCTTCTTCTCTGCCTGGATCTTAATATGGTTGGGGCAGGTTTAAAAAATTAGTTGCGTCTGGGGTTTCATCAGGACTTCTTGGTGTAATGGATTATCTGCTGACTGTGGAGTAGGCATGGAAGACTATGGGCAGACTATGGGCCGGGGAATATGTCAGGATTAACAGGCCAGCCAGTCCCTTGATTAGCTCTACCCTGGCAGCTGCCTAGTAGCCAGCTTCCAGTATAAATAATCTTATAACTCTGGGTTTGATATTTCCAAAGCTTAAAATATGAAGGCCATACTGTGCTCTTTCTCAACACCATGACCTTAATAGGTTTCCAGTAAGAGCTGTAAAAATTGTCCCCACACCCGCTCTGCTTTGTGACTTGAAAACATCTGTGCAACAGTGCATGGCTTTCTGTCCTGGGCAGGACTGAATGAAGCCCATTGCCTAGTTGGAGAAGAAAGGTCTTTGATGTGCCCCAGATTAAAGACATCTAATGGTCTCTCTAATTAGTCACCAAAATAGATTTGTAGTTCTGAAGCAAGTTGTATCAGAAACATTAATGGTCATGACTAATTATTTTGTTTCTATACTTCAGATAGTCAGATAAACTGCAATTAGGTGACTGGGTGTATTGGCCTGCTGGGACACTTACTGAAGGAGACAAACAGGACAAAGGAAGCTGCAGCACATTGTACTGCACTGGGAAAAGCAGATAGAGAAGAGGGTTTGTAGAGGGTGATGTTCAAAAGGTCCCAAGTGCTTTGTTTTAAGGAACTCAGTGGGGCAGGTTATGGACACCTGATGCTGAAACCTAAAGCATCACGTTTTTATTGATGCATACTTCTGTGGTACCCATCGGTTAGTTCCCAAATGCCGTCAAAATTGAAGCAAGGTTGTACAGAGGCAGTTTTATACAGCTGGCTGGAGCATCAAGGAAGCATAAGTGACCTTTGGACTGAAGGGGTCCTGGCCCTGGTGACAAAGATGGTGAAATGGGGAATGGGGACCGCCAACAATTTCCTGGAGGGGGAAGTTTCGATTGTCTCCTAGAGCCTTGCTACGCTATTGATACAGGTTATTGAAACAGGGTGTCACTTCCTCACGTTGGCATTTTAATGCTGTCCCCCAGTGAAATTCCTGCCATAACTTCAGTCATTAGCAGAGTCCCAGTTTTCAGCCATCTGTTTCCCTATAAGGCATGGGTTGCTCTGCAGGGCAGGTCATTTGCTGCCAGGACCCTCTAAAGAAGATTTCTCTATCTGGATTGTACCCTGTAGCAAAGCCAGCAGTGAACACTGAATTCATTTTCTGTGTTATTGTTAGAGTGAGCTCTTTATAACCATTCAATTTTCTTTTAAATAAATCCCATTTGGAAAAACAAATCCTGCCCATAAAAGCAGCTCTCTCTGCTGGGTTAGTTTTCAGCATACCATACACAGCTGTATATTTGGGTTTATGTCTCCAGGCTAAGCTCTCGTTCCTGTGTGCAACCAGTGTATTCATGCCAGAGCAATGGCAAAGTTGTTTCTTGGGACTCTTAGGGTTTCATTGGGTCTAATGGCATTAGGGAAGATGGAAGAGCATAAGGCAGGAAGGTGAATAAGCAAGGCAGTTTGTCCCGGGGACTCTTGTATGAAAGATTAGAAAGGGCCCAAGTTCATGCCCATAAAGCCTAAGGTGGTAAAGATCCCTCTGTCAGCTTTTCCCCAGCTTCCTGGGCACCGCATGCGTCCTGCCAGTCTGGCTCCCAGGTTTGGGTCTGTTTGTCCCTACCCCATCTTCTTCCTCCATGGTGTCCCGAGTCCCTTGTGCACTGTGCAGATAAAGCGTTACCTCTGACCACATGCAAAGGGGTCATCTAACCAGGGTGGCCTCCATCCAGAGCAGAAGTGGGACTTTTCTGTGCCCACAGAGGATGCTGAGAAGGCTGAGACTGATTAGGAATAGATGCGTGTTTGTGGGACCCAGGACTGCATTAGAAACTTCCTGAGACCATCAATTTTTTTGATCCCAAATAAAAGTGTATTAATGTATTAATGTCCTCTGTTTCTGCAGAGGACAGTCCTACAACATGGCAAGAGAGATCCCAGATCCCTTGTCTTGGGGACCTTAGCTGTGTTCAACAAGTTGCAAACGCTATGGGATAAAACATAAGAGGACTATCATTTTTGCCAAATCAAGAAAAATTGTTTGCCGTTTGAGTTCTCTTGTAGCAAACCCCTATTCCTGGAAGTTCCCAAAGGGTCAACAGCAGATAAGTGTCTTAGACCACCTTCTGTTCATTAAAAATAATTTACCTGTACTTCACTGGATGCTTGTCCATGTAGTAAGTAGCCTAGGTCTATGTAGAAGGCAGTGGAAATGTAGGGGGTCGTTGCTCCCCTTGCATAGCATGCCAGGAAGAAAATGGAGCTCCCTGTCCAACTCACTCCAGGGCTTCACGCTATTTTCTCCATGTTTAATAGTTCGACATCAAGGATGTTCTCATCAGGCTCTGAGCTCTAGTGGGGGTGGCAGCAGAGCAATCCCACTCAGGATGACCTATGGGTCTCCTAATTGCCAAGTCAATGCTCTTCCAACTTGACCGCCTTGGTCCACCAGTCCTTCCTGCACACACCCGCGGGCTAAGGAAGACCGAGGGAAGTGCGGGTGGCATCTGACTGTGTGAGTCACTAAGAGCCCTGCGATACAGGTCCACTGCCCTTAAATTCCACTTCAGGTGGCATGGTACGGAACCTAGATATTGAGGTGTGCAATTGTCCCACAATTGTTGCCAATTCTTTGCTGGCTGACACTTAAATATAAGGAAAAGTCAGCAAAATATAGAATCTGTGAAGGGGGAGAGAGATCTCAAAAGAAACCACGGGAATTGGAGCTCGTTTGAAACAAAAGCGCTATTATTCATCGTAGGCTTCGTTTTAGCAGTTCCAATGTGTAAGGCACTGCGAACCTCCACGGTTGGGCCACAGAGTGGGAAATTTCAGCTAGAGTAAAAGAGTCATCTGAAGATATAATTGTGAAGGAGCGTGAGGCACCCTCTTCCTTTCCATCATCATTACATCTGGAATTATTTCACACTGTTATTTAATAACGCTATAATAATAGTATTTCGCAGTTCTTCAATAAGGTTTCAAATATGGCCTGAGAACGTCATTAGTGGAGAGCTGCACTTAAATCACATAAGACTATTTTAAAGTGTTTTTTCTTTTAATTTCTATGTGTAATTCTTGAGACAGAGTAGTTTATTTCTGCTTCTCTCTGTCCTGGATGTGAGAGAATTCAAAGACCTATTTCTGGATATTGTCTTTGCAGAGATCTTGGGGCTTTTTTTTTCAGTGAGCTTTGAGCAGTGGAAGGAAGCCTGGTTTAACACTTTAGCCAGAGCACAGGATGAAATATTTTAAAGCAGTTTTTGCTTGCTCTAGGGCCTGTGTGCCACTGTTGAGGAGGTGGGGCAGGATTTTTGGACACTGCGAAGAAACCATATTGTTCTATGTAATGCAGAGCAAATTCCTAGTGGGACTTCCTAGTCCTCAGTACACAAAGTTGGCCAAAGGCTCCCGTTCCTGCATTGCTTTTGACCTCCTGTTCATCCTTCCTCGTGCAAAACAATGCAACAGTCATGGGAGAAAAGTTCTTCAGTTCCTGTGGATCTTCACAGCTTGCAAAAGGTTCAGCATTTGCGTAGCTTCTGCTAAAACAATTTCCTTGCAAAAATAATTTCATA
Organism: Balaeniceps rex; assembly: GCA_013401315.1. Lineage (NCBI taxonomy): Eukaryota > Metazoa > Chordata > Aves > Pelecaniformes > Balaenicipitidae > Balaeniceps > Balaeniceps rex. Next base: position 186,197 of record VYZW01007972.1, on the reverse strand, counting down.
GAGGTTGAAAAAGTAGTCCCTTTATTTCAAGTGGCAGATCTTAAGCTCAGGCAAAAGCAGCTGAGCTCAGGTTTTCATTATGATTCTCCTACCTTAGGAATTAAGTGAAATGTGGGTTCTGGTAATCTGAAAGGTTAGCGTGGGGTGGCTGAATCAGAAGACGCAAAGAGAGAGAGAAAGAAGTGATTTTCAGACTCCCGTCTTCAGTATTGCTGGAAGCCCGTGGCTCAAGCTTGCATCCGGGTCGGACCCTCAGCAGCATTTCTTCAGCAATTCATGTCACACCAGCAACACTTTGCTTTTCCTCAAGTAGATGTTTTACTAGCTGTGTTCATGTCCTTGGGGAAAAATAACAAGTGTGTATGATTAGGAAGGTGATTTGATAGGACTGAAAAGGAAAATAGCTCAAGTTTTTAAATTGAGGTAAATATTCAGTGCTTAGTTGTGCATACAGCATTTGATTTCCTTAGCGCATTAGTTCTCCTCCCTCCCTCTCCACTTACCTCTCTCTGTCACTTACATTTTTGTATGACTTGGAAGTACCTGGTAGATGTTTATAAAGTGGAGGCTTTTGCTGGCCTTTAATTTGAAGTGTGGTGGTGCGATGGCCAGAGTTGCATTGCTAAAAAGCAGGATGCTGCCTTGTGCAGTCCCTTGGGCTTCAGTCTAGCCTGAGTTGACCATTTGCTTGGGAATATGCCAAGGCTGAATTTGATTCTCCGGTGTTGAAATCTGCTTTCTGTTTGAGGGAAAATCTTGCATGTATTTTTCAGGACCCAAGATTTACAGCATGGGAGAACAGGGCTTATATCATTATCTTCTCCACGTCCTTTCATACCTCTCCTGAGGTGGCTGGCAGCAGAGGAAACACCGGCAGATAAATGCGTCCATTGGGTGAAGGGCCAGGTGATATGATAGACCCTTGGTGAGGGATTGAGGAAAGGGTATCCACCAGGCTAGAAGATTTGGGGGTGTACCAAAGTCACCCCAGGTGCCATGTTCTGGAGGGCAGAGCAGGAGCTGCCGAGAGAGCCCCCAGCAGCATCTCAGAGTGGTTTAAGACAGAAACTAAAAGAGGAGCAGCCCAGCAGGAATCCAGAGCTGCTGTCAGCTCGCATCCTGCATTCCTGGATATCGAGGCAGCAACATCCATGTGCCAGGTCCCGGGAGTCTACTGCCCATTCCCAGCTATGAACTCTGTCCCACCCCAGAACTGGTCTTTTCTTCTTCGGACAGTGTCATTTGCCTTCCTTTATTGCAAGAAACATGTTTTTTTATTATTATTGTTTTGTCCCCCTCAGCCTATTTTTTTTTTCCTGTCCCAAGCAGCTTTAAATACACTGGGGTTATTTCTCATTTATATGATAGTGCTCAGAGGTGCAAATGGAAAGCAAAGCCATGTTGTGCTGGTCATTTTTCTGTAGTAAGAAATAGACCTCACCGCTATGATCTTACAGGCTAAGTCAACTACACAGACAAATGATGAGTGACAGCCCTTGTCCCATTTTACTGAGTGAGGGAACTTGCCTGAAGTCCCAAAGGAAGTTTGTATAGGAACTGGAAACTGAGCCCCTGTGTTACAAGTCCAGGTGCCATAATCAGAAGTCTGTCCTTTTCCAAAACTTATTAATAGATGTTATTTCTCTGCCAGAGAAGTTTTTTTTTTTTTTTTCTGATTTCCTGATATAGAACCTAAATATTTTCTTTTGAATTTCATTCTGCTAGTTTGAGGTAGACACACTGTAAAGAATTTGAGATCCCCTTTTGATTTGGCTTTGGCTTTCTACTGTTGACAACACACATCCATGATAGAGAACACTGACTGCCGGGTTTGCTCCTGCACACAGATATAAGATTTGTCAGGAAACTTCTCTAATACATATGGACATCTCTAACACACATTGTGTGTTAAAATTTGCCAGTCAGGCAGGCTTATAAAGTATATTAGGAAAGCTATAATGTCTCAGTGTGAAGAGAAGAAGACGTGGCACAAGGGTGCTTCCATGCACACATACCTGGCCCAGATGTGGAGCATAGAGTCTTTTAATGATTTAGAAAGTTCTGCTGTCTAACCTAAACCCTGACTGTGGTGGATATTTTCCACTTTGATTTGTATTTTTTTTTTTCCCTCCAAATTTATTTTACATGCATGGGGTTTTCCATATTTTAGTTGTTAAATTAATGACCCGGAAGGATCTGCTAAGAGTGTCTCAGTGCACTGGAGGTGCTGTAAATCTCTTTGACCCTCTGGTAGTAGTAGTTTTGTCTTAGTATTTTACAGCATTTATAGCTTTATTACAAGAAATGAAGTATAACTTCAGTTCCCTGAGAATTTGCTTTTTTGATGAGTCTTTGAGCTTAAAATCTGTGCTGGACACCATGCTATGAAATTATCTGTACTATCGCTGATAACCGTATTATGACCCTACTGTCACTGAGTTAATTTCCTTGGATAGGGTCTTACATGCTGGCCTTAGGAACAGGATATCAGAACACGGGCATGCCCAGGTCAGGCTGAAGCAGAGACCCATCTCGCACAATATTCTGCCTGTAACACCCACGATAGTGGATGCCCAAGGAAAAGTGAAAAAAACACAGAGGAAGCATATCGTGGTATTCCCCTGACACAAGTGCCCAAAACCCAATAGCTGGCTCCTTGGGAATTCCCTGAAACAGAAGCGGTGTCTCTGTGCAGCATGCAAAGCACCGGACCCCAACCTGTGCTGGCTCATTATCAACAACGTGGAGGAAATATTATTGTAATTAACAACTGAGTAAACAGCCCTGTTTAGCATATAGGAGATGTGGCTGTTTTTTTTGTTGTAGAATACTCTGGCTGTGAGAGCAGCAATAGACTTCACTCTCCTGTCAGAGGGTGTCCGACTGGTCCTTTCCATAGCTGCAAGCAGCATTAGGGCTGCTGCTGAAGGGTCACCATCTCTTGCAGCTCTGGGTGGCTTGTAGCAGAAGTTACTCCTTCACCTCCTGTGGACAACAAACCCTTGAAGGCTTCATCCCAAGTGAGTCCTTTTCTTGTGACAGGAGTTCCCTGGGCCTCATCCTTCATGCTGGGAACAGCCAAATTAAATGCATTGCTGAAAAGCCATCATCTGGCTCTACATTAGCCACGGGTTGGCATCCACTGCTTTAAAGATCTGCAATGTCATCTTTTTGTTTTTCTTCACATATGTCCACAAATCTTTCCAGATTTGCCTTGGTGGTGGCATCCATGGGCTTGCAATGGTAGGGAGAGGGGTACTGTGTGGGGAATACTGGAAATGGCACCCAAAATGATGGTGGGGGTGCTGTACAATAGTCTTTCCTTTGTTTCTTTCCAAATAACACACAGTCATTTCTTCAGATTTGCTGCTTTCTGGAAGAGGTTGTCGCAGCTCGTGATGGTGTCTAGAGCAATAGTCATTCTGATAGCAGGCCCCAAATTTTCTTTCTGAAAATTTTCTGGAGTTTGGTGGAACCAGAATTTTCTGTAAGAAGATGGTTTCTGTGCTAAAAACCACACACATTTCTGTAAGAAAAACAGTAAGGGAAATACCTCCATAGAAAATGTCACCTTGGGCACAGTGTAACATGGCTGTGAGGCCCTTCTGACCAAACTCAACTCAAAGCAGGGGCAGAAAAGCTGAGATCCATGAGGGACCAGTCTAGGGAGATGTCTCCTGGGAGGACTGCGCCCTGCACTCACTAGGAAGGTTTTCAGCTTTGCAGCAAGAAAGAAGTCAGTCTGAAAGCATGCAAAATGTTTTTCTGTCCTTACTGCTACACTCCCACAGCCTGCACGACTTAAAATGCTCATTTCTCCCCTGTGTCTTGTGTGATGCTTTACCCAGTAGGACTCAAATACAGTGTATGTAAATAACGTTTTATATCCACTTTGGGTAAATGCAAATGACTGCACAATCTTCAAGAAAGTGAAGAATGAAGGCTGGTTCCTCTGAATGGAAGATATTATAGAGTAATGCCTCCGTGATTCAAACTGAAGGGAGTTTTTTACGTAGGCAGTGCACAGTAATTACGCAAATTGGAATTTTGGCTAGAACAAGCATCTCTGCTTTTGTGAAAAATGCAGTGAGATTTTTAATGATGATGAATGATCAGCACACTGGTTTTATGTTTTGCCCAAAAGAGGGATGAATCATAGATGTCAGAGCTGGAAAAGACTTACGGAAAGAGATCATGTAAACCATCCCCGAGAAGACAGGATCACATTAACATTTGATGGTTAAAGATGCTTGAAGAGCACTTCAGTAGTAGCAACTTAGCTGTTCGGTTGACTTGCTTCTTTCCTCATGCTTTCAGGTTTTCCTTCAGTTTCATTGCATTGCTGCAAAAGAAGAAAACTCATCCTAAGCCTTTCTCATGAGAGATGCTAAGCAGTGCTCAAATCACACAAGCCAGATTCTGCCCAGAAGTTTTTGGTAACTGCCAACCAATGAAGAATTTCATAGTTTGAGCATTTTGCAAAGATAACAGCCACTGGATCAGTCATTTGTACGGTGCCAGGAAAATACTACGTTGGTTTTTTACTAGGCACAAAGCTGGCATTTTCTCTGCAAGCTTTTTATGATGGTTTAATTTAAGCTTAGGAGGTAGTCCAGTCGTCTCTCTCCTTTAAAAAATGTGTGCGTATGGAAATAGCTAAAAGTTAAGCAAATGAGTATAAAATGACATCCTTTTCTAGGCAGGACTAAGCAGCCTGATTTAAAGGAAACTTTTTTGACAAGATCTTCTAAATATAGCTAGCTCCTCTGGAAAGTGATGGCAGCTCAGGCTTTTAAAGTTTTGCCTGAAAGTAGATGTCTACAGAAGGCACCCCCAGGATTTTAAGAAGTATTTAGAAAGCCATCAACCCAACATTGTCCTTTATTTTCAGAGTTTCTGTAACTGTTTCCTTTTATACCATTTGGATTAAGGACACTTAAATTGCACCAGACGAGGGGCTGTGTTGATAATTTGCCAGGCTCTTGGGAGCCACATGTAATTTTCAAAATATGGAGAAAATTGCAGCTGGTGCTTATTTGGAACATGGCAGGTTGCATCACTTAACCATGCAAGAGTGTTACTATGCCCACAGAGGGACACATATTTTGACAGAGCTGTGGTTATGCCAGCCTGTCCTGGGTGTCCTAAAAACCCTCTTCCTGTGTCCTGTTTTTGTAAGTGGGGATTTCTGAGTAATTTCTGAGCAGGAGACGTTGCATCATGGGATGGTGTTAGGAATGTTGTCTGAACAGCTGCAGCTAGTGGACTTCATCCCTGGCGGAGCGGGGAGCACTGTATGCTGGATGCTCATCCAGACCTGTGCTGGATTGCCTCTCACTGAGGGTTGTCAAAAATACCTGCAGCAGCTCAGTGCCTCAGAGTACGCAGAACAGAAAGCAGTAGAGAATTCGGCAACCAAATATTACAACCAACTCTTTTAAAAAAAAGTAAAGATAGTTAAGTCGTTTGCAGGTGGAGAGATAAGCTTGTCCTTGACTTTCCAGAGGGCCTGAGCCAAGACACAGTCAAATGTTGTTAAAGTCACTAACTTGGGTTTCTGTGAAATATCTGAGATCACTTAATGTGTTTTGAAAAGCGATAATCATTGTTCAGAAGGACAAATTATGTTGAATGTTGTGCTAACAAGTATGTTTGCTAACACGATGCTTTTCTTCTGTGCAGATAAGGCTGAAGTATATTGTTCCAGGTAGCCGAAGGAGGGAATTGTGCGTGTCCCCTACTAAAAGCAATACTGTGGGCTGTGTTGCTTATCACTCGTGTGGCTAGGCAGGCGCCAGGAAGGATGACTGATACATTGCATCTTACATTTACTTACCTAATAAGAAAATAATAATGACGACTGGGTGGAAGTGTTGATCTGCTTGAGGGTAGGAAGGCTCTACAGAGGGACCTGGACAGGCTGGACCAATGGGCTGTGACCAATTGTATGAGATTCAACAAGGCAAAGTGCTGGGTCCTGCACTTGGGCCACAACAACCCCATGCAATGCTACAGGTTTAGGGAAAAGTGGCTGGAAAGCTGCTTGGCAGAGAGGGATCTGGGGGTGTTGGTCGACAGCCGGCTGAATATGAGCCAGCAGTGTGCCCAGGTGGCCAAGAAGGCCAACGGCATCCTGGCTTGTATCAGAAATAGTGTGGCCAGCAGGACCAGGGAAATCATCCTTCCCCTGTACTCGGCATTGGTGAGGCCGCACCTCGAGTACTGTGTTCAGTTTTGGGCCCCTCAGTACAAGAAGGACATTGGATTGCTGGAGTGTGTCCAGAGGAGGGCAACGAAGCTGGTGAAGGGTCTGGAGCACAAGTCTTATGAGGAACGGCTGAGGGACCTGGGGTTGTTTAGCCTGGAGAAGAGGAGGCTGAGGGGAGACCTTATCGCTCTCTACAACTACCTGAAAGGAGGTTGTAGCGAGGTGGGTGTTGGTCTCTTCTGCCAAGTAGCAAGTGATAGGACAAGAGGCAATGGCCTTAAGTTGCGCCAGGGGAGGTTTAGATTGGATGTTAGGAAAAACTTGTTCACGGAAATGGTTGTGAAGCACTGGAACAGGCTGTTCAGGGAAGTGGTGCAGTCCCCATCCCTGGAGGTATTTAAAGGACGAGTAGACGAGGCACTTAGGGACGTGGTTTAGTAGTGGACAGGTACGGTTGGACTCCGTGATCTTAAAGGTCTTTTCCAACCAAATGATTCTATGATTCTATGACTCAAAGCCTACAAACCAGACATAAGGCTGTTTGCATATCCATGTCACCTTGTGCTTTGTGCTCCTGGCCTGTGTGTCTCATGGCCTGGATGGACTCCCTCAGCAATAGCTACAGAATAAATAATAAATAACAAAAACGACAGTCATCACAATGACTGTGATACTACATTGTTAAAATTCACAGGTTACCCAAAAGTAAGTCAGGAAAGAATAAGGAAAATAGTTACTGTCACAGAATAATTCATATTACCCTGTTTTCTAGCCCAATCCAGTAGACCATATGAACAAAATGGAGGCCTTTTGTCTTATTTCTGAGACAGCACAGTGGTTTCAATGTCTGTCTTCTGTGTCTTTCTCACATGGCAAGGACTTTTACTTGCCAGACTAGGAGCCAGCAATTTTTTTAGGGCTTTTGGCAGGGATGTCTCAAGATTTTTTTTGCCACCAGGGATATTGCTAGCTGTGGGGCTTACCTCAGGCAATTAACCCTCTTCTTCATCAGAGCCTGGAAAGTGAGTCAGTGGTTGGGCCTTCACTATTGCACTCGATGTAGTTGCTTGAAAATTGGAAACGGTGTTAACTAAAGACTTTTGTGTTTCCAGTGAAGACTATAGGCAATGGGTCATGCCATGTGATAGGTAGGCGACCAGTATAGATGTTTCTGTGATCTTTTTTGACCTTCAGCTACAACATGTAAATGTACAGGTTATGTAGGAAAGGCCAGTCTGATCCCACAGATTTTTCTGTGGTTGCCTCAAGAGAGGAGCCATTCGGTTTCTGTGGGCGAGGGTTTGTATGATTGTGGAACAGCAAAGTTAGGCCACTGCAGTCCGCTGCAAAATTCAGTAGCTGCCTTTGCAATTTATAAAGAAACCTGATCAGGAGCAATATTTGTGGCTTAAAAGAGCTTAAGACAAGTTGGAGATCTCACTGAAAGCTGCAGAGGTGGGAAGCTGACTGCCCACATGGTTAATATTCTGTTTTTCGCTGAAACAACCATCTAATAAAAATGGTATCGGCCAAGGCTGCGTCCAGGAAGCCAAATTAATGTTGCTTTTACCTGGGGATCCCTTTCTTTGTGTGAATCTCTGCTGGGACTTTCTTGAAGAGAAAATGAGGCCTAGGAGCAGCTACTCAAGCTGGAATAAGTTGTTTTTACTAGCAATAGTAGGATTTTGTCCACATGATAATTTTCTGTGTCTGTTTGAGCAAGGAAGGGTCTGGCAATAATGCTATGCGAGTATAATGTTTCTAGCATAGATGAGGCATCAGTAAAGAGGCCGTGCTGAAGACAGGCTGGATTGAGTTTGCTACGTGGATGGAGCACGGCAGGCAGATCACACTTCCCTTTAGAAGCCTATCCCCGTGTATAGGACTGTCCTGTCTTGCAAATGCTTTTCAGATGTGGTTCAAACATGGACTGTTTTTAAAAGAAAGAAAGATCAAGCTTTTCTAATACTGTGTCCACCCTTGCTGTGTGGATCTCAGTGTGAAATTTGATTTTGCTGAGTCGATGTCTCACACCTGGACGTTGACTCTCCCTTCTCACTGTTCCTCCACTCATTTTGTCCTGGACTTTCCCCTTCAGTCCCTTGAATTTACCACTTACTGATCAAACAAACAGAAGAACAAAAGTATCACGAGGCCTCATCATCAGTTTGCGCTCACATTTAATTAAATGCTCTCATCAGGCACTCCTGGAGTCTTAATGAGGCAGAGGAAATCAGTGAGTGACAGAGTGAAATGCTAATGCACTTTGCAGTAATTACAGGCAGTGGGAATATCTTTGAGATCCTCTGAACTGTACAGGAAACCCAGAAATGTTGTAGTATAAAGGACCTGGATCATACATCCTCTGCTGGGGAAAAAGAAGTTGCCTTCAGATTAGTGATAAATGAAGACGATTTGTGAAAGGTTGTTAAACATGCCCTGTCTTGTTTGCTAACTGAGTTTTTGGTGGTTTGTTTCGTTTTTTTTTTTCTTTTTCGCTTTTGAGAAGAATCCGACTGTGTGCCGGGACTAAGTCTGATTTCACCAACCTTTTGGGAATACACAATGCATAGTTCAGCCTCTTTGGTACAGCGCATATGAAATTACAGGACTAATGCACTGGCTCCCTTCCATGCCACTAGGATTTTTGAAGGGTAAACTGAAGCATAGGCTAAGATCTTGTTGATGGCATGAATCCTTGCCATTCAGCACAACTTCTCAGAAGGCAGATTAGCCAACCAGCGTCTCAACATGTTTTCAGCAGAGGAAGAATGCACCAGTGGGACTGTAAACATTCACATTTGTTCCTCTTCAAAGAGATGGTTCTGCTCTCATTATGTCCCCTCTCTCCTCTGCCTGGCTCCAGCCCTACCCTATTTAGACTCATGATTTACTGGGCTTCCTTGAACTCTGACCTGTGTCAATAGGACCATGATGTAAACATCTTCCTGTGGCTACAAAGCCGTGACCTGTAGAAGCAGGTGGGGGATGAGAATGGGGTTGGGGTGAGAGTCGTGTCATGTATGCAACCCTATTTTTGGCCCACTACAGCTCCTTGCTCTCCAGAGCAGCAAGAGCCAAAGCCTACAGAAGTCAAGAGGAGCCTTTCTGTTGACTTGAATGATCTTTGGATCAGGCCATATGTTTGCTGTGCAAACTGGAAGATAGCCCTCATAAAACCCACCAAGTGAAAGCAACAGATTTCCCTCCAGGTCCCGCTCTGTGGGTGATCTTTCTTTGCGAATGAAAGCAGATACGTGCTTCCTTGTGTAAGATGTGCTGCACAACAAAAGAGAAGCTGGCATTGTGAAAGCCAGGCAGGAAAGTATCTGGCTCCAGACACGTAGGCATAGCTCAGCGCCTAGCCCAGGAGAGCAAGATTTCTTGTGTTTTGTTGTTCTCATCGGTGCGGCTGCCAGTATCAAACTTCAGTCCATCTGCAATGCACTCCTCTGGGGAGCGTGAGTGGAAGGCAAGTGGGTGCAGAAAGATGTTGTTTTTGTGCAACTCCTGAAGGTTATTTGGAAGGAGTCAAGTGTCAGTCAGTGGTTATAGCGTTCCTTCCAACCTGCATTGTGGAAATGCCAGCAGTGCTGCTCACTTTTCCACAGTGTTTAGTTTGAAATCAGGTTTCAGCCTGGCTGCAGGACCTCTGTGACTGTCACTGACTATTTTCTATTATTTCTTTATGAAGATGAATATTAAAATTGTTTCGGGCACTCTGTGTGCTTACTTTTCTACCTGAGAACAGCTAGTTTTCTGCAGGACTGCGTCTGTTTCTGATGCATTTGTATTTGTAACATGATTTTCTCCAAGAGCCATTTATGGAACCACTATTACATATATGAAATAAGATCTCAAACTGAAAAACTTGGATAGCATGGTTGCTGTGAAAAGCTCGAATACTGTGTTATTTTTCCTAAAAAATATTCTCTCTGGTGAAAGCAAGACAGTGGAAAACCAAATTTTGTTCTTTCTACTGACCTCAACTTCTGCTGAGCTCCTCTACAGACAAAATTCAGCTCAAAACTGCATGGATAAATAGGTTTGCTTGGATTTCACTGGAACTCTAAATAATTGAACTTAATTTCTTGTCCTTCCCAAATTTAGTTAGTCTGAACAAACCCTTGTTGCATGTAGGTGGGCATATTTGCATTGCAATAGGTGGATTTGGCCCCAGCAGAAGCAAATGGTCATTCAGGCGGTGACTTGTGTGGCCCGGTTGTAACTGTCACGGTCTCCTGAGAACCAGCACGGGTATTTTTGCACGTATACTGCAAAAATGATTTGGCATTTCAGTAAGCTGAATGCTTTTGGAGAGAGTGTTGCAGACAGTGGGGACCTGACAGAGGTTTTTTGGAGGCACTATCACAACGTAAATGTTAATCAACATTTTAGTGAACAGCCTCTATCATGAAACTGTGACATCAGCTTTCTTGGAAAGTGCCAAAATAATGCAAGACAGTTTTTAGAGTAAAGCAAGGACTTCCTACCCCTTTGAATACATTTTTAGTTTGGCTCAGAAGGTGGGTGAAGGTTTAGGTCAGCGCTTGTGTTTTGTGTTCGTAGACGGCTGATGATGTTTGCTACCCTACCCAGAAGAAAGCTGAGGCAGAGGCCTGAATCTGAGTGCTCTTGTATTTTCATGCCAGTAAGGTGCTAGTAAATTTACAGCTAAATTCAAGCAACCTAAAATCCCAGGCTTTTGATAAACCATGCTGGTGCGACCACCATTTAATGAGCTACCCCTCATCAGCTGAGCTGTGGTAGCCAGAATGGTGTTCTTATGCCATCACATTCGCAGCAGTTTAGATTTCCGTGTTTAATTTGCTGCTGGGGCAGACTGAGTGATTATTTATGTGACAAAGAGGTCGCTGGGATAGACCTAGCAGCTCCACTGTCTTTGGTTGTGAGCCTTTACGCTAAAAGGGACCGTAGCCAGAGTTGTCCTCTTGGAGCTTGCAATATCCTAAGCTATAAGCAAAGATGCTGTGTGTGGAGAAGGTGAAAAGCAAGTAGGAGCGCCACTGCCTGTCAGTGTCAAGATTATGTGTCCCTGTGGACTCCAACGTCAGTAAAACCTCCCAGCAGAAGTGTGTGGAAGGCATTAGAGGACTGGGACTGGGAAGGGATTACAGACACGAGCGGTCACGTGGAAGGCAGCAGAAAGAAGCGTGGAAGAGGGATAGAAAGAAAGCAGGTAGACAGGCATGTGGTAATGTGGTGTGAAGACCAGAGACGTTACAGCTAGGTGCACAAGTGGGACTTATTCACCCTTCCTTGGTTAAAGCCTCCATTGGGGCTTGGCAGTATGGCAGAAAGACGAGGGTTTGCACAGACTCCTGGGGAAGAGCAACTATTTTGGACAAAGGACGCTGGAATCTCGAGTGACCTAGAGAGGAGACTGCGAATAGTGTTATATTGTCATGCTCAGCATATAATAACAATTCCTCAGAGTCCTACATCTTGTTTATTGGGTGGGTTTTTTTCCTCTTTCTGCCTATCTCTATAGTATATATGAACCACAGCTGTTGACAAGGAAAATATGCAGTTGCTCTGCAGCAGCAAGAAGGAAAAATAAATCATCCTCCTCCCCACCCCTTCTGTTACTATTGACTCACCAGTGACTATGCTAAGGTTAAAAACACATAGAGCTGCATGCGTAAATGACAAGGAATTTGCTCTGAACTGGAGCACACTGCCACTCATGACAGATAAATTCTCTCTTGTTTCTAATTGTGTTCCCCTTGCAGGCAGCTGAGCTTTATGGTAGAATGTCTATGATGGTTATTTCAGCAAAGTTGCTCCTATTTTGTGCCAACACAATGTTTGGAGAGCATGGCTCTACCAGGAGTTTCGCTACAAGAGTGGTGAGAACTGGGCATTGGACTGATCATCTAGAGCACAGCTCCGGAGGGGGTTAATTGTCCTCTGTGAAGCTGAGGGTGGAATTTGCTCCTCGAGATTTTTAATGATGTAACGCTTTTTATGCCAGAGCACTCCCTCTGCCTCTCCTGGTTCTCCCAGCAGACATAGCTGCACATACTCCCCAAACAAACTTGAGCAGATAGTAAAATTTGCCCCAGAAGGCATGCATATTTTTGTGAATAGATCAGATGTGGCCAAGGGCACAATTTCACTTTGTCATGGACAGATCTTCCTCTGGTTTATACTATAGATGCTCCTTCTCATAGTAGAGTTACATTCATTTACACTAGCTGACAGTGTAGCCCTGTGTTTTAGATGACTTTTGGGATATATATTTTTTTCTTTTTTGAAGCCTTGTGCCCTCAGGCTCTCATTCTGCCTGGCAAATGAATGCTTCAAAAAGACATCCAAACCCAATCTCTGTGTCCTGCGGTGAAAACAAGACTGACTGTATTCATTCTTTCTTGTCACTCTCTAAAATATGTCTTCCTGATTAAGTTAGTGCACAAGAGCTAGTCACACATTAGAATACGATACAAAGAATATAAAGATGCATACTCTCTCCCCATGACCTTTCCTCCTTCATGATCAAATTTTTTAGGGTTTTTTGTTGTTGTTGTTAAATACCTTCTGTCCTGAGAACTTCTCTTCCTTTGGCTGATCCTGCTGACTTCTGTGTGAACAGATCAGACGTGAGCAAAGACAGAATTCCAGTCCATCTTGCACAGACAGCACATATTTCTGGTTTGCTGTAACTGTTTATATCAGAGTAAGCTAACAGAGGACACGTATAAAATCTGGATCCAGCATACTACACATTGTACAGAAAAGTTGGTGTCATTGGCCTACACTGCCTTTTATTGCCTGTTAAGCCTTTAAAATCAAATAGCTTCACAGATTTCAAACCATCCAGTCTCCACTCTCCAGCTGGAAGATTGAAACAGGATTATAGGATAATCTCAAATGTCATCACAATTGCTACCTACGCTACATTAATTCCTTTTGTTTGGAAAAATGGTGAAATATTTGGGTTTGGTTATTTGGTTTTTGCTTTTTTTTTTTAAGAAAGTAGGGTTAAACATTGCTACCTGCCAAGATTAAAGTTAATGAAAAATGACAGGTTTAGGAATCCATGAAAGATTTGCTGCAAAAAAACAGTTGACTTCTTCAATCTCATATTACAGCTATACGTCTACATATGTGTCCAGGAAAAGATTGGAAAATTGTTTACTCAAGGGCTTGAAGATGCTGCTGAATGAAACGTAAAAAATTGTGCTGTCACGAATTCTCCTTTGCCATTTGCTGACTTCCACCGCCCGCCACTGGCTTATATTTTGCCTGTTTCACCAAGATGTCAGAGGACACAATTTTATGTGTTGGTTATGTAGTAGAATCTTTTAAGGGGGCTTAACTCACTTCTCGGTCTTCTTTCTAACTATTAGGATGTGTTGAGTACTTTAACATTTACATGGGTTTTCTCCCGCTCTCTTAATTGTTTTTGGCTCACTTTTGTACTCTTTTTTTTTTTTTCCTTCATTCTTTCCATTTAATTTTTGAGCTATGACTTCGAGTCTGGACCCAGAATGCTGTCTCAGATACTATTGTGTATACAGTCAGAACACCTATCAACTTCTATGTAGTATTCTTCTTGTATCCAAATAACGCGTTAGCTGTTTTCGCCACAGATTTTGCCTGAGAGTTCAAGTTGAGCTGGTTGTCCTAAAGTCTTTACTTTTGAAGACTGAGTCTCACAACCTGAAGCTTTGCACTCTTCCAACCTCAGATATATGCACACTGCATCGACCTGCTGAATGGTTACCTATTCAGTGGATGATGCAGTTTATGCTGTAAGTCATCTCTCTTCTCAGGATACACAGTCTGCACAGTTTGCTTTTGCTTCTGTCCTTTCTGTGCTACCACTGATGGGTTTTCCTTCCCCATACAGCAAAAGGCTTACCCTGAACTGGAAATGGATTTTTAAATGCTGCTTTATTGATTTTGGCTGGACGAGTCCCTGGTGTTTCACTCCTTTAACTTGATTTTTTTGCAGGCTGTGTTTTTTAAAGACTAATGGCATTCTTCATCATCAATCTTCTCCTCTCCCTGTATATATATATGTGTGTGTATATGCTTTTCCTTAATATATTAGTATTACTTTCACACATCGTTTTAGCCAAGACAGGGAAGTTCAGTTTTTGCCACTGGGAAGTTCAGGCTCCATGGGGTGCCCAGGTAAATACTGGAAAGTAATCCCTGGAAAGCTTTTTTTTTTAAAAAAAATAAACAAACCCCACACATGTTATGACCAGAGGCTTAAGGAGCAGTCATTGTCTTTGCTAATGGCAATGGATGGTCTGCCAATGAAAGTAGATGCTCTGAGAAAAATCCTCATGGTCGTCCCATCATTAGCTCATTGGACTGAGCTTGCTGTAGGTAAAGATTATAAATCTCTCTTCCTCCTTCATGTGGTTTGGAAATGTTTAGTTTATCCTGCATTACCCAGTGCAGTATGGCACAGCCATTATAATCACTCCACCCTTCCAGACACAGCTTTCTCTTTGGAGGAGGGTAAATGTTTATTTCATCAAATCCTGTGGGGAGGATGGCTGCTGGCAGCTTCCTGATCACCCACAAGTTACCCAACATGCATCTTCTTCTGCATCTTTCTGTTTCTGTTGACTCATCTGGTGGTAAGTTAGTAGTTACACAGGATAAGAAAGCACTTAGAAGTCTCAAAACCGTCATGGTGCCCACTGTTCTTTACTTTCTCATTCATGGAAGATGTGCATCAAAAACTCAGGCTTTTTGCATGTTACAAAGCTGTGGAGATGCAGTTAACTTCCCCTGAAATTTGTTTTCTCATCTAAAGCAAAACATACATACCCTTTTAGCTTGACTGCACCTGTGTATGGCATCCCTGGTTTCAATGCAGTGAAGAAAAATAAGTGCCTAATCTTCTCTAATGAGGAAGCCGACCAAGGTGTGCCTGTGGTTTTATTGAATGTGCTGTGCAGAAAGGATAAAAGGGACCAAAGAGGAGGATAGTTTTGCTGGAATCATGGTCCAGTTGTTAGACCAGTGGGGCATGCTGTATTTTCCATCTCTCACATTGCCAGTAGGCACATGAGTAATCCTGTGGTAAGGGAAAGAAAGCAAGGTACTGAAAAAAATGCAGAGGGTGAACGTGTTGGGGTTTAATGAATGCCATGCTCCAGACCAGGTGCTCGTTCCTAGCAAAGTATCCGTGTGCCGCTTATTATTTAGCATCGCTAACACTTGCTCAAGGTACCAGAAAATAAAAACAGACGCTGACACGTAGCGGGCACAAAATGAGATTGCAGAAGTGCAGATGCGAGGTTGGATTTCACGCTCCGGCGTTTGTTAACATGGCGCGAGGGGGATCGGTTTCAGAGAGGCCGACCGGGCTGCTCTCCAAATGAGGCGTTCCACATGATTTCACATCAAACAGTCACTGGAGTGACACATTTGTTGTTTCCACTCGTGCGATAACGCAGCAATGTGCTAGTGCATTCATTGAGGATTTATTGATCGGGCTATTTTCCTAATGTGTTTTAAGCTGTGGTAGTACAAATTCTGGATGGCGCGTTACCATGTTTCACTGACTTGGAGAGGCACACAGCAGCCATTCGTCCTGATCAGTTACTGTCAAATACTTTCCCCCCGGCCCAGAAAATATCTTCTCTTGCCTGGAGGAGTAGGTGTGTGCCATGAGAATGAAGCCCAGCATGAAACACATCACTTATTCACCTGCCTATTAATTGCTAGCCACAGGAGAAGACCTATTTGGTGGTATGTCGGTGAAGTACAAGAGATCAGTGTGAGGCTTCTCTTCTGGGTGTTTTCACAGTAAATTTGGCATTTGAGCCATGTTCAGTAAAGTTTTGCCAGGGTAGTAAGCCTTGCCAGCTTCTTTCGTGATCCAAGGACAAGATCTTTATATGGCAATGCAAGAAACTTCATGAATGTAAAATTGACTGATGGCTTGGAGATGAAAGAAATGTGCCACAAGAAACCAAAAATGCTGTTACAAAACAAGGCAATAGGAGTGTATTTCTTCTGGTATTTAATGATATTGGTAAAAAGGTAACATCTAAGAGCCCCAACACAAACTGGGACCCTATCGGACTAGCCAGTGTACAATGAACAGAAAGATGGTTGCTGCCTCAACCAAAAATGTTTATGAAAGCTATTTGGAAACTTTTTCCCGGAGACTTTTTCTAATGGAAAATGGAATTTCCATAAAATTATAAATCCATTAATTCAGAAAACTTCTGATTATGCCAAAAATATCAGTTCTTCTGTTGGGAAAATCCCAAAGAAATTTTATTTGAGTATGCGTGATTCAAATTAAAATATTTTGTTTTATTGGATCTGACTCAACTTACTTTGTCTTGAGTCACTTCAATAAGGTATTAAGTTGCTTCTATTAATGCAGCAAGCACCTTCTAGCAGTTATACTTTAGTCTTACATTCTTTCCCATGGGCTATTTTTGTAATACAATACCTGTATCTCTTGTCCAAACTTGTTTGATCCATCGCAAGGATCAGTCATTCTGCATACCTGTTAGAAGATGAAGTATGGCCAGGAACTACAACTCCCATAAGGCAAGAGGAGGAGAAGGCAGGCTAGTGTCAACATAGTGAGAAGTTAAGCATTTTGGGCTTTTTAAATACATCACAACGGGGTGTCTAATTTTTGAGAACATTAGCATGTTTTATTTTGATTTGACAACATGAAAATGAAACAGTTTCATGTTTTGGTCCATTAGACAAATATCAAAAGGTGTCAACATTTTAGACCCAGGATATAAAACAAATGTTGAAATGTCAGAATAGAGCAGAAATTTTACATTTTTCTGTGCTCTTCAGTTTGTTCCATTCTCAAAGTTGTCTCAAGAGCTCTGTATTAGTCGCTTTGGCGCACTTTTAACATACATCTTTGTAAGGTCACTGGCCTATAGATACGCAGTTATTGTTTTCAAGATATTTTGTATATTTCTTTCCTAAATTTTTCCATCTTCCTTTTTTAGTTCAATGAACTTACAGGTTTGCATAGTGCTTGCATCAGAAATAACACACAACCAATACTGATGTTCTAAAAAGCCATTTAGCCTGAAGGAAGGACTCTGCTAGCATTTATGTCTGGTTCAGATGGGGAAGGGGTCCCTAATTTCTATGCTGCAGGGTATCCTCTTGATATGTTACCGGAGGTTGGCCTTAATTCTGTTGGATCCACATGTTTTCACAACCTGAGGTTGCTTAGATCCTGGCTTTTGGCTTGGGTTAATCTTTAAGTAGATCTTTAATGCATAGAAAGGGGAGTATAATTTATTTATACGTGTTATGTATATAAGTGCCATTCTCATTTTCCAAGTTTAAGTCAACTCTCTTTGGTGAAGTAGGAATAATATGTCGTTATGAGGTGGAACAGAGCTTAACTATTTCTTATATGAATACCCAGAGATTTGAAAGATTCTGCAGTATTTATAAGTGATAACACTGCTGTGATCAAACAGTTGTGGTTTTGTGTTTAAACAATCCCCTTTCTTTGTGATCTTGTGCAGTGGGTGTGGCATTGAAAAGAGGGATTTGGTGGTAAAATCCATCTCTGAAGGGAGACCTGTCTTCTAAGGCAAGGCTTGTAAGCAGAGCAAGTAGGGGCAGTGATTAAACTCTACCCACACTGCTTTGATGGCGGAGAGGGGTAGTGTTACACGAGGGGAGCGCGCACGAATTGCTTGTGCAGCAGATGAGAGAAACCTCACCCTTTCTGTCACCAAAGACGACAAATATTTAATTTGTGTCTCCTGAGAAGTGATTCTTTTTTTAATTATTATTGTGAAAGCAACAAAGCTACTAAATTCTCTTTTGATGTAAAAAGACCATTATAATTGGGGTTTTAGTTTAACAGATTTCTTTTGCCTTCATTACAAAGAGTGCTGGCTTTAAAAGAAACTTTGCCAGCTCTGCTATTTCATAGACTTGAGTTCTCTGCAGTGGATGGAGTGGCCACGTTTCTTGCCTTCATATTCTGAGAAGCAAGGGGTAGATCCAGCACCCCTGTGCACCACAGGCATGTCTCTTTTCTGCCTCGGGTTGCAACGTGGACTTGGAGGCGAGAGAAAAGGGAGCCCTTGGTCATCACCGAGGGGTCACATCCTGCCTGCAGGGCAGCCCGTGTCAGGCGTCAGCCTGTCTGCCGCTAAAGATGACTCCCATCCAAATGGGAGAAGCCAAGCCAAGGTGAAAGTCCTGGCATCACCAATGAAGAGCATCTGCCAGGCCTGGCCGTAGCTGCGTATTGGAAAAGCAGAGCCTTGTCTGCATGGGGAATGGCACGGGTTCAGCAGATGACAGCCAGCACTTGGCTTAGCCCCACCAGCCCTGACCTTTGTGGCAGGCGGGAGGGCAGGCCAGTGTTTGCCTTGGCCAGTCTAATCAGGGTTTATTCCTCCTGGAAATGGCAATAAAACCTGACTGCTCCCTTCCCACAGATCCCAGTGTGTATCGGTGGGGTATACTGCATGGCATTGCTGTCAGGATCTGACCCACTAACCGTGCCCCATGGCAGCAAGTGGTGACACGTCTTGCTGCTCGTGTCACCAGTCTTCTTGGAAAAAGCCTTAGCAGGGCAGCCTGTGTGCTTTATTTATTTCCCAGCAAAACCTTATTCGATTGACAAATATGACGTGAAAATGCCAGCTTTCTGAGCACCTGTACTAAGGTGCTCAGAAACGGTTCTGTTTGTGTCAAACACAGCTTTAAAGAGTTAGTGCTCAACTAGACAGGTATTTCACCTCCTTCCATTTGGCTTCTGTGACGGGGGCAACTACCCCACCGGGGACTGGGTTTCCTTCATGAGTGTGGGGCAGTATTTATGGGAGGAGATTCCCTTTCTCACTCCTTTTTAAAAGGAATTTTATGAATATACTTTCTCATAAACTAAATGGGGTCATGCTGAGGCAAAGGTGCAATTCTAAAGTATATGTATGTAGGTATTATATAGTAAAACTCCAAGGCTACTTGGAGTTTTGCGTTCTCAAGAGAGACTGGGAATCCTGTGTTGCTTTGGTTAGAAGATGCTGGAATAGAAAGAGATCAACATTTGGTTGGACTGACAACTGGAGCGCCAAATCTGAAATGCTGTAAAATACTTATTTAATTTGATTTAACATTTGGTCCACTCATTAGGTCCTCTTTGGTCCAGGTTGAAATCTATATCAGTAAACCTTATATGTGTTCAAGTGGCAGATTTTTCCCCTCACTCTTGAAAGACAAAGGTCATAAGGGACATTTTTCTTGTGATCATAAGCCAGGTCCTGATCTTGTTTCCACAGCTAAATATCTGGAATAACATAATGTGTTTAATAGATTTGCTTCAGATCTTTGGCCATGTGAATGATACCGTGAAGGACGCTCCCATCCCATTCAGCGCACATTGCATTGACCCACTGAGTCGAATTACAGGCTCATCAAGGAAAACGTGCTTTCAAAAATGTGTGTGCAAACACACACTGGTTCAGCACGATAGATGCAGCATGCGGCTTGCTGCGGTTTATTGTCAGAATGTTTCATTAGTTAAAGCCAATGACAGAAGTTGATGCTTGGACATCACCCAGTAAAGAAACTGTATCCCTCTGCAGAAGGCACTTTGAGTCCTTGGGAGGACTGCGGTGATAAATATATGCATACATGCACATTTGCCCGTCCTGATACAGTAGATCTCCTCCCAAGCTTTCATCTAACTGTTGCTCTGGAAAATACCTCTGGTCATCCAAGGGAAAGGCTAAATCCAGTAAAGTTTGAAGTCAGTTCCTTTGGTCACTTGGGTTCCTGCTTAGATGTGTTGTTTGTCACCTTGTAGTTAGAGATGCACTGATAAACTGGTAGCTGCTAGTAGTTAACAGGAATTTAATTGAGAACCATTTAACATGAGGATGACCTTGAGAGTGAAAATCTGAATGAAATAGTTTGATAGGCACTTGTGCCACACTAAAGAGTGCTGCAATGCTCTCTGCTCTCAGTAGCCGTGCTGCAGTTACTATTCCAAGCAGCCAACAGTAAAGGTGATCATCTCTCAAATGTGGTACATCACTTTTTATCAGCACTTTAGGAAAAAAGTATTGCTCTTTAATGGTACTTTAATGGGGAAATGCTAATGCATCACTCTACAATTACATCTGGAAGACAACGGGGATAGAAGGGTAAAGAATTAATGGTTGATCTTTGCAGAAAGGAGCACTGTACAAGCACTTTGGTACACTCGAAACTCTCCCACCACAGGTACGTTTCTGTACTAGAAGTCTTAGAGCATTGAATCCTTGTGGCCAGAAACCAGAGAGAGACATGGAGAGTTCAGCACACTGCACACCAGTCTCTGCAAAAGAGCAGAGAAAGACTATGAGACCTGTCAGAGCTGCTCCAGTCCTACCTGGTCAGAGTATGTAAGTGGTCTTTAAAAAAAAAAAAAAAACAAGCAATCTGGTTTTAGTGTTTCCTTCTAGGACATACATAGACCATGGTGGGGTTTTTCATTCCCACTCCTTTGTAAGCCCACCACAAGGTGATTACCATCATCCGTTTTTGCCTGGTTCCTGAAGCCTGAATCGCAGACAGTACGTTTTGACTTAGATCTGCTGGTGCCAGTGCAGCTGCACTGATTCACAACAGTAACATGATCTAGTTACTTTTTCTAGTAACACATTCACAAAACCTTTCAGTCTGCTTTCTCTGACACTGGCAGGGTAGAGCCCACATGGGCAGAATAAATCTCTGCGAAGCCTGGGCCCTTCCTGTTTCAAGGATCCCTACATTTTGATGTCTCTCGCTACAGGTTTTTGCTCTACCCTCAAGTCTGTAATCCCAAGCAAAGCTCTCCAGACAGGCAGTTGGTAGCAATTTCTACTCTGCTGCACCACCATCTGCTGCTTTGCTCCTCGTTCATTGCTGCGTGAGTCTGGGGGCCCAGCTATAATGTGCCCTTGCTGGTTCTTAACATTTGCTAAGAGGAATAGTTTACTGCTTTGCATTTTCCACTCTGTTTCTTCCCCTTCTTGGCTCCATTCTTTTGTCTTGTTTTCACATTATTGGGCATGGTGTCTGGTTTCTAGTAGCGTATTAGTAATGTAGGAAAAATGAACATAATTGCAAAAATACCACACAAAGGACTCGTATGTCGCTTTCATTGCTTAATCCGCTTGCTGGGAATGATTGAACGGGATTCCTTTTGTTTTGTAGCTGCTTGATTTGCTGGGTAGAAGTCCCCTCCTCCTATGCCTGACCCTGCAAGTACGGATAGGCAGACAAGCTTGAGAGAAATAATAACCGAATCCAGCCCTTTGAAACTGAGCCTGCTCTGGAGAGTCAGAAATGCGTGGTTGAAAGTACTAATACTTGTCACTTCTCACATCCTAGGTGCTTTACAGACATTGGCAAAGATTCACCTGGACTGTGGTGTGAACTCTGCTGCAAGTCGGTGATGATAAGCTCCATGCTACTTTTGCAAAAGCCTGGAGTAACCCAGATGTCGGGGGGGCTCTGCCACTTGAACGGGGAGAGCCTTTCCTGAGAGAGCCGTAATTCAGTGGTGTAGTAGTGGGAAATAGCCTTAAAAGAGACCTGTTCTGTCAAAAATGCATTTTCCTGATTCTGTGTAGCTGTTAGTAGTTCAGTTTAAAGCCTCGTTGGTCCAAATGTGTGTCATCACCCTTGTTTTAGATAAATGTGGTGGTTCAAGGTGGGCTCAAAGCCACAGAGCTCCTGTTCGCACCAGTGGGTTTCAGATTCTCTCTCCTCTGCAGTAAGCGGCGATGTGAGATCACTTTGTACAGCTCTGATCGTGTTAGTGCTCCTACTCGTCATGTCCTCAGTTGCTTCTGCAATTTTGCTGGATCTGTCCAGAGCACAGGCAGAAGTATAGTGGTAGGAGAGCAGAGCAGGAGCAAGAGCTGCTGGGAATCCTGCTGGGAAAAATGCATTTGTCACTTCCCAGACAGGCTCTGTAGGGTGCTGGTGACATACCCAAAACTCTGGGTATCTGCACAAGGGCCTCTTAGGAAACTGCAGTTACTATTGCTGTGATGGTTTGTAATAGGAAAGGAAATGCTGAATGTGTGATGCCCCAGAGACATGCTTCGGGGTCTTATTTGACCTGCTCATTGATGTAAACTTTTATCCATTGTGAGCATTTGGTCTTAATTGATTTACAGCTGCTCATTTAATCCATACAGACACACACACCCCCCTTTAAAATATAAAGTAGCTGTATATGAAGTCTGCTGAGACATGGATTCAAACTCCCTTATAATGGGAACATGAGAGAAGCCTGTGTCCCAAGGCTCTGTGCTGGGATAGGTTTGGGAGTTTTTCCTTCTCCCTTCCCTTCTAGTCAAATCCAGTAACTGGCAAACAAATTGAAGTCTGCCTTTTCCCTCAGTCCAGGTGGAGAAAATAAGCAGTATCCATTGCCACAGAAAGTCCAGAAAGGCATTTTTATATGCTAAGTACCTCTCTCTATTTGTTAAATACAGTTGTATATTGGTGTAAATGATGCCGTTGCAAAAGGGCTAGCGTGGTCTCATTCATTGGGAGCAGGAGGTTGTTTTGCCATGTGAACAGCATTGGCGAGATAGAGCGATGTGGCACACAACCAAAGGGCCCATGCATTAAAAAGCAGACTGACATATCAGGGGGGCTATATAAAAAGCCACAAAAATGTTGACAGGGTGAAGATAGGGCCTTAAAGAAAGAGATTTAAAGAACTCCAGCTGTAAACCTTATCAACAGGAAGATTGAGAGGTGACTTAATTGCAGTGTGCAAGTCCTTCATGGGCGGAAGATACAGGATATTAAACAGCTCTTTAATCTAGCAAAAGAAAGGCATAAGCCGATATGAGAGCTAAAAGGTGAGTCTGGACAAAAGCAAGGTAAAAACTACCCAGGCCGTGGAGGTGAAAAACCCCTGGGACAAACTGCCGAGGGAAAGGATGGATTTTCCATCTTTTGATGTCTTCAGCCTATTTCTGGAAGCTTTCCTGGAAAATGTTTTTTTGCCAAATACAGCAGCACTGACTAGATGGGAGTTCAGATTAGATGTTCAAACAGTCCCTACTTGCTTTAAAGTCTATACATCTTCTTGTCACACAGGAGTGTGAGACAGAGGACATAGCTCTGGAGGGAGGCTTGGCAGACCTGGCACATTCCCAGCTCTGATACTGGTGTATTTTATAAACTTGGGGAAATCAACTTTGAATGGTCATCTAAAAAGTCATCCAAGATGAAATATTCATACTGTATTTAGAAGGTTGAACACTAAAATAAATGGCCTGGTTTCATTGTTGCTCAGGAGAAGTGAGAGCTGCAAATGCTTTGCCTCTTTATGATCCTGAAATAAGGATAATTATTTATATACCGAAATAAAATTTGGATGTTCAACGTTTTTATTCTCAATTAGATAGCGTATCTTCCTTTTCCTGTATGGAACTGGCAATATTTGAGTTCATCCCATGCATTGTGAAGTAATAAATTGTAAAAGTCATGCCTACTATTTCATTTTGGAAGCGAACCAATAACTCTTTCTTGCAGTAAGTTGTTGTCCGTACGAAACTCGGCACAGGCTGTGGCAGCTTTATTGTGCAGCCATGCAACATTCCTACCAGTAATATATGTGTGTGTAGAGAGCGGGCGGGCGGGAGGTAATTGTTTCACTGACAGAAAAGATATAGACAGATGCACAGAAGCATTCTGGAACAAAAATGGGGCTGCATCCAGTGAAACAACAGATGCTGCCTTGTGAAAATATTTTTTCCATTATAGCTCCAATGTCATCTCCCACTTATCTCTCAGAAGTGCTGAAGGAGCTCATTTCAAGGGTACCTATTCTTGCCAGTGGCATTCCTCCTGCCTCGCAGCCTCAAAAAAGGGAATGGGTTTTTAACAGGCATCATGGTGGGGGGACCATTTGTCTGCGATTAGGCCCAAGAAAGGAAAGAAACTTTTGTCTGAGTGAAAGGGAAGCTTGTAGTTCATTAAGCGGTGGAGGGATTAGCCATGTCGAGGGCTCTGTTCTGAAAAAGTGCTGGAGAGGGCCTGGGGAGGGGAGGTCTCTCTGTAAGAACTTTCTTCCTTTTCTCTTCTATTCTGCGGGTCTTTAATGGCTTCCCCGTGGTGGGGCATGGCGTAAGGAGGGGATCCTGGTCTTATTAGCGGGCTTTCGGTCCCCCACCTCCCTCCAGCCCAGCATCTCTTTATCATTCTGCCAGTTCATTACGGGCCCCGGCCAAGCCTTCACTGGCTTGGGACTAAGCTAATGAGAGAGAAAGAAAAGGGGGTGGGGGGAAGCAAGAGGACGCAAAGCAATTAACTTGGGAGAATTCAGGCCTGAGAATGTAGGCCACTCCAGAAGAAATGGTCTCCCCAAAGAAAAGAGAAAATACGAACCTTTAACAATGTTTTCTTTCAGGGTTTTGGCTACTGTTGCATAAAACCCTCCAGAGCTTTGATTTTTTCCAGTTCTAATTTGCCCGCACCGATGAGTTTCTCCACAGAAATGTTTCCCTTCGTTAGGAGCTTTGAGACTTCCCCTTGATTCCCAATTGCTCCTGCTTTGGAGGCAGAGAGGATTATTTTTTTTAAGGTATCAATAGTCCTTTGGGTCCAAAAAGTGAAGTTTGTGTGCAGCTAAATTCCCTCTGTCCTTGCCAGGAACCTCGGTTGAGTATCGGCCAGTATAACAGGCAAGTCAAGGCTTCAGGATTTGCCTGCTGTTCCTACGGAACATTCCTTTTGCAACCAAAATAGTCCTTGTTCTTTCAGGGTAGTACGATCAAATGTAGAATTACTGCAGGTTTAGCTGGCACAGAGAGCCGTCCGGGGAGCCCGCTTTGCTTCCCTTGCACTAATGCTTGGAAATTCTGGAAAGGGTATTGTGGCATAAATGTGTTGTTAGACACCGATTCTGGAGTGCAAACCTCTCTTTCCAGAGGCCTGAGCTCGCCGCTCATTCCTCATCTGGACGGAGAGCTTGGGAATAAGGGTATTGCCATGGGGCTGACGGCAAAATAGTTATTCCGGAACCAACTCCAAGCACAGATGCTCTCAGAGCTATTTCCTCTGGAGCAGTGGGAGTTTTGGTGGGCCTGGAGGTCCGGTCTCGCTGCCTCACCATGCCAGCCTGCATACATAAAGGCATCCAAATCATTTAGCTTAATGAAAGAACCACAAATGAGTAATACAAAAAATACCTTCAACTAGGAGCAGAAAAATCATCAAGTTACAAGTTCCAGTTGTTTATTTTCACCTGTGTGTACCCTCTTGGGATTTCCTGGCCAGTAAAGGCACACCAGTGTGCACACCTCTATGGATAAGTGGATAGAAGGATGCACATTAGTCCAGGCACTTTTCAAAAATATTTGGGTAGATGGAGGTGGGTTGAAGATGAGGAAGTCTGTCTGACATGAGACCGTGTTGCACCTCCTGTAAAACCAGCCATGTGTTTCTCTGGGCTTGCATTTCTGTGCTAACTGCATTCACCACATCACTGAAATACTCAGCATATGCTGCATTTCCACTAGAGATGAGCCACAGCTGAACGACTCGCATGCCAGTTTGACTAAAGAAATCTGGGCTAATTTTTTGCCGTGTTGTCCCCTAGTTTTGGGTGCCAGTGCGTTTGCCGTAATCTGTTTGGTTTCTTCAAAATGCATCTGCCCATTTGCTCATGATCTTACACAGTGTAGAACAACAGCGTTCACAAATCAATGCAGGAGCGCTCTGTTATGAGGAGAAATCACAATTCAAATATTTATTTTACAAAAGTCCCACGGTAACACGCTGACATTTGATTGCAGACAAATGTAAAGGTGTGTCGAATCAAGAAGAGATGCAAACACAGGGTGGGAAAGGGCATCCGCAGTGTGTTGGCATAGCTTGAATTTATGAAATGGGATGAATCTGGGGTGATCATGAGATCATTAGGCTCCTAATGAGAGAGATGAGAGGAAGCCTGGGAAGGTTGGGACATCGGCCACCTCACTGACATCTTGTTCTGTCAAGCACAAGCAGCTTTTTGTCACACCTGGAAGGCTGCAGAAAGACTCAGT
Organism: Balaeniceps rex; assembly: GCA_013401315.1. NCBI lineage: Eukaryota > Metazoa > Chordata > Aves > Pelecaniformes > Balaenicipitidae > Balaeniceps > Balaeniceps rex. Next base: position 159,941 of record VYZW01007972.1, on the reverse strand, counting down.
TGCCTCAAGAAGAGATTGAGATTAATTGATTTTGCTACTTCATGCTGCCTTTCGTGCTCTGCCACAGTGCTTCTGGGGTCTCCTGGCCCACTCAGAGGACCCCTGAGACCTTGCATCTTTGGGAAATGACCTTTTCCAGTGCTGCGAAGGGCAGCAGCGATGATTTGCTTTGCAGTGACCTGTGGTTAGAAATGTGGGTGCCAAATTCTTTGCTCAAGCATTTGTTTAGCAGAAACGAGTCGCCCGTTTCTATCTGAGGGCAGGATTTAGGCACATAAACTGAGTGCGTTATCAGGAATGATATCTTCGCTCATTTTCTTTATTTTCTTTTTCACTTCCTTTTTGGCCAAGGTTAATTCAGAGCTCTCATGGGTTCCCACTGGAATGACTGGAGAATGTTTCTCGATATTTTCCAAACCGTTTTCCAGCAAAGGCTGCCGGCATGAGGCACTATAAACACCAGCGCGAGGTTCATACTGGCAATCAGCAGCTCTGACTTCCAGTATCTTACCGCAGGGTGAGCCATAAAACAGGGGGTGGCGGGTAAATTGAGAATAAAATTGTGGTGGGTAGAGCTGCAGGCAACATCTGCCTTTCCCATCAGTGCAAAGGCAGAGCAGCTACCCCTTTTATTTTTAGCAGCTTTATTTGCAAACATGTGATATTCCACTGAATAAGAGGTGGTCAGTGAAATGGATGTTTTGGCAAGGTCCCTTCCTCCTGGAGTCTAGTCTCGATGGAGTGAGGCTGAGCTGTGCCCTGAACCGGAGCCCACATCCCATCCCGGGCTGGCCCTCCCGCACAATCCTCAAACACATGTTTTGATTCATAGCCTGTGGGGAGAAAAGTTGGGGTTTAATTAGGGATGGAGTTAATCAGTTAGATAAAATGACAACCCACTTGGGTTTTAGCACAGAACTGATACTGCATTTTTTTTCCAGTGATTACAAACTCCAAATCCTCCCATTTCTCTCCTCCCCACCCCCATATGTGTATTCATTGGTATTTCTGGGGTTTGATCTGGTCCAAAAGCAAAAATGCTGAGTGGTAATAAAAATCAAGGTTAATGTACCATAATATCGAGTCAAGCGACTTGTAAAAATTCTTGCTTTAGTTTCTTTTAGTTCACACACATAAGGTTCAGAACTTTTTACAGCAAGATTTGCTATTGCAACATGCTCTTATTATGACAGCTTTTAAGTTTAGAAATGTCGAGTATCTCTTCGGATACTATTTTTAGGTTGTCTGCTTGAGTATGCTAGAGCTTTTTATTTTTATTTAATTATTGCACACATAGTTTTGCTTTAATGTTGTTTTTATTTCATGACATGGAATTTTTTTTTTTTTTGAGTGAAACCCAAACATAGAAGCTGTTCTTTTGCTGATATATATATTGAAAAAGTTTGGAAAGGGAAACCTTGGGGCCAGAACTGAGTGCTTCTCAAGTGAATTTAGATTCAGCTAAGGCATGATTTAACTGTGGTAGTTATTTGGGATAAATTCACGTGGGTAGGCCCTCAGATTAATTTGTCAGGTGCCCCGGGTGAGTGCTTATTTGTCGGGGTTTTGTGCAAACCATAAAGAAGCAGTTAGTTTAAGTGTTGAAGCTGACTCCCTGCAGAGGATGCTTTACTCCATCCTTTTTCTGATCATCTGTCCCTTTCTGTTGTTTTGGGTAAATCTTCTCAATGCATCCCAACTGCTGAATGAGAAATCAGTGCAAATCACCCTGCCTATTTTTTGATCACTTATTACCTAGAAAGTAACTTCCATCATTATTTCAAATTATCCAATTGCTCTGTTTCTGGTTTTCCTTCACTAAAATCTCAATATTCGCAAGGCTTATTGCCACACTGTAGAGGCCAGTTTAGGAAAATATCAGCATGCCTGTGATTTTATGAGGACTCCACAGTGGAGAAATTGGATATATTTGTGTCCAAGTCAGAATGACAAGGGCTGAAATGCATGGAAACATTTTAATCTAGTATGTTAACGGTTCTTTTCCTGTCTCGGAAATGTCCGTTCTCTAGTCAGGCAAAAGAAATAAAATGCAAAAAAGTTATGAATAACATCTAATTGAAAAGCCGTCCCTGGTTTTAGATCTTAGAGCAGAAATTAACCATGACAGCAGCTTCTGGAAGGTATTTGTCAATGCTATTATGCAGAATTCTGAAAAAGGCTGTTTTTTCCTGGGAGACTGTTATCAGGAGCAGTTATGTGTTTTGCTTAAAGACTATTACTTCCATTGTTTTTTAACTTTACACCAGACACACTCTATCACAAAAATAATCACTTGTCTTGCGACAAAATAAACCGTTCCACTTCTTTCTTTTTTTCAAGGCACCTTATTATCAACTTTGGAAGGAAGTTGAATTTATAAAAAGATAAGTCATGTAAATAAGCTGGGAGAAATCTAATGAAAGTCCTTTGTCTTCTTTGGCAAGCACAGCTCCATTAAACCCTGATTCTCCTTTGAAGCTTCAATTACCTGAGTTACCAGAGCTGGAGCAGGGGAGAAATGGCTAATATTTCTGAACAATGTGCATGTGTAAGGGGAAGTTGTTACCTTTTGGGGGGGGAAAAAAAAAATCTGAGCATGTTTACAGATTGCAGTTTTATTGTTTTGGCCAGCTGCTTAGAATCACAGGATGAAATTTATCCCTGATGCGTCTCCACTGTAAGCAAGCGGAGGAGCAGGGCCAATAAATGCCGTCTCTTGAATAACTCCAGCGCAACAGCACCAAAGACACATGCGCCCAGTTCCCTTTCTCACACGCATGTGGGTGTATGTGGGTGCAACTCACACTTGCACCCACTCATGTCCACATGTGTTTGGGGCTCCAAACGCTGCTTTTATTTCATGCACATCAGAAGTGCCTTGCATTGCTCCCACACTAGCGCTCTCTAGGCTGTATTGCACAGGGTCCTTTTGGAGTTATTCTCTGCCACCATGTTTTTGTCAGTTCTTCCCATTTAAGGCTAAATGTCAAGCTCCTCTCACTGGTTTTTGGATATGCCTCCACCACTGTCCAGTGTAATGGAACGATGACAGATGCTATTAGACTAGATATCATGGGGAGCAGCATCCACATAGCCACGGTGGTGTGAAAGTCTGTGTGTCTTATCATACTGTTAGAGTAAATCAGAATAACTGAGGAATCTCAAGTATTTGAGTAAAATTGCCCCTCCTGAGCTCTGTGCTGCTGCAACTAAATTTCTGCTGCCTGGAGAGCTTCCTCTAAACCCAGCCAGACTCCAGGAATTGCCACGGAGAGGCATGAAGACTTGCAAGGCAGTAAGACCTATCTGCCTTCTCCCAAACGACACAGAGCACACACTTTTTTATTCTTCAGTCCAGCATTCAGCTGATGCACCAGTGAGCTGTGCACATGCAGCTTGCCACGGATTTCTTACAAATGATTTTAATCCTTCTAACCCCCCCTCCCCATCATTCTGGTTTGTATAAATAACCTAAAAAATGAGGGCTAAAAACATGGATTTTCTGTTCTTTGTCGGAATGCTACTCCGGTGTAACTGAGAGGAGAATTTGACCTGCTGTATCCGTTTTTGCAGAGTTCAAACCTTAATTCTAGGGCAGATTCTAATCTATGTGCTTCTCGCTCATATTTCACTGAAGCTCTCAAAAAATACACATGCTGTGGACTGAAGTGCAGCGTTGCAGGCAGTGAGTGACTATTATCTGGCCTGAAGGGTCTTCTGGAAATAATAAAAAAAAAAAAAGATAGCGATCAAATTGCTGAAGTGAACAACTGATGGGTGTTTTAAGTCTTTAATTTGTTTTCCTTTGCTTGGAAAAACAGACCACGTTTGCCTTTAGAGCAAAAGGTGGTTATTGATAGCGCTACTTCAGTGAGCAAAATAAAATGCTTGCAATGACAGTTATCAAAGGTTAGGTCCCTGGAGATAAAAAGCTTTTGTGTGCATGTACACTCCAAACCCAATCTTTCTATGGGCCTACATAAAGTATACAACAATGTGCTTCCCTTCTGAACTTTTTTGGGACATGGTATGGAAAGACTGTAGCAGTCTTCATGAAGTCAAATCCCAGATGGGTATTGGTTTCAAAGGGAACGATGACTAGCCAGTATGTTAAATATTTTAATTCAGTAAAGCCTCCTGTTCTCCTTGATGTTTGCTAAAGTTACGTTCAGCAGCTGTAGAGGAGAATGTGCACAAGAAACCGAAGGAGAAGCCTGTGTCCTCTCCTCTTGCCTAACCAATAAATTTTAGCACTGAGTAGGCAGCCACAAACCCTCCTCACCTTGGTCCGAGGGGTTGGGAGATGAGCAGTGAGGGGTTTAGATGGAAGCGGAGCTGCGAGCAGCTGGACCAGGTGCCACTGGTGCTCTGAAATGTCACTTTAAAGGCTATTAACATAGTGAAGGCTTTTGAAGGCTACTGAACTCTTTGTAGCATAATCCTTCCGCTTTTCTCCTGGAGCACTCTGCATGTTGTGCTAATAGACGCTTGTGCGGGTGAAGCCCATCATGCCATGGGTCTGGAGAAAAAATTGCAATAGGTGCCTTAACGGCACACAGTTGCAGATAATTACTGTTTGTGCTGTAAGTCTGACACAGGCAGGCAGTCAGGTCTGACCTGCCCCATTTTTAGGTAGATTTGAATTTTCCCAGACTCCAGAGTTATTTGGATCTGGGCAAAACTTCTTGAAAGATAAATTATTAATGGTAGGGGCGAGGGATTTTTGGGGGGAAGGTTTGTCTTGAACTTCTTCACATTGCCAGTACTTTCTGCAGTATTAGAGAACAATCCTTTCTGCAATGTTAGAAAGTTGTTTGCAAGCAATTTTTGGAGAAAGGGACTGCTTTTGCAGTCAGCCAATACAACAGCCTTTCCTCCACAGCAACTGCACTGGCTTTTGGGCTCTTTTGCTTTCTTCTGCTATTTTCTGGCTTCTGTAGAATTTGTCTAATCTTACCTTCCTTGAACTGTGAATCAGAGTCTTTAGACCTGCTAGATTATCCCAGCGGATTTAAGGCAAGTCTAGATACATCATCTAGAGGCATCATCTTCACTGATGCCCCATTTCTCTCTGAGCACTCACTTGGCCCTGGGCTGCCCTGCTTGGATAGACTGGAGTGAAGGAGGCAGGTACCTACTTCTCATGCTGAGTATGCAACAGTTGAAACATAAGAAAGAGAAACCTCTTTTCTATCCTGCTATTTGTGAGTCTGGTTTTGCTACTGAAAATGTTCTCAGCTGTGACTTTGCACTACAGGTGTCTCTGCTTTTATGCCCTGTTAAGTTATGAGGCATTTAGCTCATTTTCCAAGAGTATCTATCTCCTTTGCTTTTCACAAGGCGAAGCTCAAATGTGCCATTATGCATTACACTGCAGCTGGTTAAATCAGTTTCTTCTTAACAACATTTTTTTTAGTGCTGAGTATTTGATCAGCTTGTTTCTTTTCAATTTATTGCCAGTTATGTTTTCCTTGCTCAGAAGCAGTAATGTATGACATAAAAGCCAGCTCTCCCCTCCCTCCCGGGCTACACTTGTCAACTGTGTTCACTCATAGCTGCTGCCATTTTAATAACCAGTTCCTGCTCTTAGATCTTGAGGATGTATGATTAAAAAATCCAACAGCCGAGACCTGCAGTGAAATGCAGTGATTTTTCTGGAAAAGGCAACCCTTCGACTTATCTTTCACCTTAGGGAAATGGCAAAAGTGGGAGCTATTACGCTAGTTGTCCCGTCCCTTTCCTTGCATGGCTGTCTAAACAATTAAATTCTCACCTTTCTGAGACGAGTTGATGCCTGCTCAGTTCCAATCAAACAGCGTTTCATCTCTTCCCACTGGAACCTTGCCTCCTTGTCTCTGTTGCAGGATTGTCACCCTTTTATCAGGCGAATTGCCCATGCTGGAGTGGCTTCACACTGTCCACCATTCCCACAGGGGATATTTGTTGCTGAAGGCAAAGCACTTGTCAGTTCCTCAGCTCTGGTAGACAAGAGGGTTGGACAGATTCCTGAGAAATATGCTTTGTGGCCATGGCAAAGATGAGTGACTTGTTTTAAGAAATCACAAGCACACAGAAGCACTTAGGGCCAGGTGGTGTTTCTCGTACATGGGGGAGTCCCTTTCCCAGTAGCATACGGGAACTCACTTGTCTGATTTGGTGGATGATGTTGGAAGCTTGTCCTTTGCTTAGATGACAGAAGCACAGACCAATGTCTACTTATCTACTGTGTGCAGACAAGCAATAACATATTTTGAAAAAATAGTTTCCTTTTAAAGCACCAGTTGTAAGAACCATGTTCCCTAAGAATAAGATCTTTCTGGCACGAATTGCTGATGGGGCCATTGACTGTGTATACAGATCAGGATTTATCGTAAAGCCTGCAACTTGTTAATCTTAAAAAACACCAAGGTGTTGATCAAATCAGGTATCAAAGAACTCACACGAATAACCTACATAACATATGTTGTCCTAAGGCAACATGTTACTAAACAGATGGTTTTGCATCTTTCACTGCTGCTCTTTGCATTGCTGCTGCTAACTGGGTATTTCAGTAATAGTCCTGTGCAGCCAAGGTGTGATTTAGATTTGGTTTCAGGCAGAAACTTTGAAGGGTGAAGGTGGTAATTTTATCCAGGCTTTTTTCCTAAGTAATTTGTATTGTTCCTTTTACTGACACCTTCTACAGCTTGTGCTTTCCATTGCTTTTTCTTTGCTTTTTTTTTTTTTTCTGTGGCATTGCTTCAGTCTTATTTGTATAATCCCTTAATATATGACGGAGAACACTTCAGCCCTTCAGGGAGATACCATTGGAGAACAGTTTCAGGTTTTAGGTCTTTCAGTGTTGTTCACATCCATCCTTAAACATTAATGTTCTTCATCCATTCTACTTTGAAGCCAATGAAACATTTTAATTGGCTTTAGTGTGCTTTGATCAGGCCTGTGATAGTTGTATAAGGTTGCTGTCATGCTGTACAGGTTGCTAAAAGGAGTTTGTATTTAGCCTTTCCTCTAAAGGAATACAAACGCTGCTCTTAGTTATTACTAGCTCCTTGTAGTAGGGTCCTGTTGCACAACTGGTTGTGGACACTTGAGCAACCCTTGCCCAAAGAATTTGTGATCTTAGTAACAGCAGAAAAGGCAGAATTAATATTACCATGGGTAAAAATTTGAGGCAGTAAGAGGAGTAAATAACTTGCTCATTTTCACTCAGAGGCATTGGGCAGAGCTGAGAAGCAATCAGCTCCTCTGTGCCTTATACCCATGCCTTATCCTTCCACCAGTGTGTTCTCGAGCACACCAGCTACTCCCATTTCAGACCAGTGGAAACAGTGTACATATCTGAAAGCAGAGTCTGGCCTTTTGTATAGGAATCCATTTGCCCATCTCTATGGAGCAACCACAGAGAAAATGTTTAACAGTACAAACCCCACATTGTATATGAGATTAGGACAGGAAATATGGGATTGCAAGTTGAAACTGCATGGTAAATTTAAGTGAGTTATACACACTGACTAAAACAACATGCCTGTCTCTCTGCATCTATGCATCTATGCCTGTACTGGAGAGGCTCACAATTTGGCTGTATTTATCCTCTTATTACTCCCAGTTGGTGGGAACCTATTGCTCCCGGTTTCACAGATGAGGTCCTGGGCCATCAGCAAGGAAGGTCACCTCCCCGGTGGCAGAGGAGAGCCTAGAGCCTGGCTAGTGCCGTGCCGTCTGCTCTGCTTCTCCCCTCTGAAGGCGAGGAAGGGGCTTTGATAGCTCTGAGATAACAGCTCCCTGAAAGTCTCTTCTGAGAGATGTCTCCTGCACAGTGGTTATATGGTGAGTGTACCTATGTGTTCCCCAGCTTTACAGTCTCCAAATTAGCTTTTTAACTTTTTTTTTTTTTAAATCAGTAGCTACGAATGCTTTTTCACTTTTTATGCTTTTCCTTTTTAAAAAAGGCTAATGGAAAAAATATCTGCTTTCAGGGGCCATTTTTTTTCTTTTGATAAGATTAACCCATTGTTTATAAAGCAGAAAACAGCATAATTTTTCCATTGAGCAAGCAAAAACACAATTGCTGTAATCAATAATGGGTAATTAACCCTTCTTGTCTGGAAGAGATAACACATAAGGCCCACCGCACTACTTTCCCTGTGGAATAAAGTAGCAGTTGTATTAATGCAAGACAAATATTTAAGTTTTACAATCAGTTGTATTATTATTGCAGTTGTAGCATTTTTATAGCCAGAACAGAAGGCTTCTGAAATTAAGGTGATATTTAATCTTCTTAAGACTGCTGGGCACCAACTAACCACTCATGCTATAGAAAGGAGATAGCTGCCTTCTGCTCTGCTTTACACAGAATTAATGCCACACCTCGGTTTCTGGGAAGTTTCCAATGCAGTTTTCACTTGGAATATCTGGTCACTTGAGTAGCATGTAGCTTAGAAATAAAATAGAAGCAATTTTCTGCTTCATTTAAAACATAATCCTAAATTCTGCCAACTTCAGCCTGGCGATTCAATGGAAAGGTTTCAATGTGGGGCTTTGTGATTGAATGTCATGTTACGAAGTCTGTTTTGCATCTCTGGTGTACTGACAGTGTGGTTGCATTAGCTCTTGCTTGCGAAGGGGCAATGTGCATCACCTTCCAGACAGCTTCTCTGGAGAGCTGTCGTAGCTGCAGGTTGGGCAGTTGACCCTGGCCAGGCTATCCTTAGGGAACGACAAACTTTATGTAGACTGAGCCAGAACGATGTGGGCGAGTTTGAAAGGAGGCAATGGAAATCTGCCCGCTGAGCTGAACAAACTGGGTTGTGCAGGAGGGCCAGCTTTCTCTGTTATGAGAAGGTCTTGCAGAAGAGAATTCTTGCAGTTTGAAATGCTGACAAATTATGGTTATACAAGCCAGAAGTCAAATTAAGGAAGATTCATGTGGAGGCTGATATAGTTTTCCAATGGTATAATTTTTGAGTGCTCAAAGAGCAAAGCCTGTTAAACCCTGCTTTCCTGCTGTGTTATCTCAAAGGGGACTTGCCAAATCACCCTGACTTGCCTCCCCCTGCATGGGACTCCAAGGTAGCACGTGGCAGTCAGCTGGGGCTGCCGCTAATACACGTTTCGGGGCATATAGGTAGTGGGGTCTCTAGCCCTCAGAAATGCATCAGACAGCAGATCTTAGTCCAGGAGCTTACTGTAAAAACAGTGACTAATGTCTACCCAGATGTAGTTGGTTTGGAAGCACACACGGATATGTAATCAGAGTTCCTTGCAACAGGCTGGTGATTGTTCAGTGAGATATTGGGCCAGTTCATTCCACGTCATGCTGATACGGGAAAGTCCTGATTGCCTTGAGCGCTCAGAGATCCAGTGACTTCAGCAGGGGATGTAGTATCTCGAGCCTATTTTTTCTTATAGAAACCCCAGCCACAGCTATGATCCAAAAACCCAGGCTCTTGCTAGGTTCTGAGGAGTTTACCTTTTTATTTGAACAGGAGCGGATCTGCTGTTTTGTCTTTTTCAGAGTTTCATAGTTATAAGACTTCCTACATCATGTTGTTTAGTACAAGGATGGTTTTTTCAGCTTGTGAATCCCCAGCATTTCCAGCAGAAATACAGACAAAACTACATCAAATCATTACAAAAGCATGGCTACTGCTGTTTGGCTGGTCCTCCTCAGTTATCTTCCCTGGGCCTTCAGAAGCGGTCATGGATTTGCAGACCACAGGTTGAAAACCTGCACCACATCACAGGGTTCATCCCAGGGGCTTGCTTCTTCTCTTGGAAATTCTGGTTTTATTCAAAATATTCCTCTCCTTGGTTGCTTCTTCCTCCTTTCAGTGAGCCTTCTTCAGAGCAACCCCTCTCCAGCGTTCCTCCCATCCCACTGCCATGATGCTGCCTTTATTCCTGGCCGAGTTACCGAAGCCTTTCCTCCTCCCCGCAGCATTCATGCGTCCCAGTGCAGGGTTTACCCCAGGCTTCCCATTGCGTAGGCCTCTGTACTGCTGCCAGACGATACTTGCAGTATATGCTGCGGGTGATTCTCTCAGCCTCTGGAATGAATTATTTTATTGCTGCCAGCTTGTCAGAGAAATCAGCTTGAAAGCTGAGCCAGAGAGCAGTCCTGGGAGCGACCAATTCAAAGTGGAAGCAAGTCACCGTCGAGCAAAATAAATAGGGGAATGCATCAGCTGGATAATATGAGCACTGTTTTATAAGAGAATTTCAAAAGAACCAATTAGGCTTCAATAGGGAACCAGGTCTTATATTTAAAGCTCGTAAATATACCAATCATGATATTCCAATGAAGCGTTGTTGTTTCCCAGGTTTTGTTTTTTAAGGGTATAGTTTTCTGTTTAACTGCTGTTCTTGTAAAGATTTGGCATGGTCTGGGACATTTTTCTCTTCTTGGTTACCTCACAAGGAATTTGCATTCCCGCTCTGTGCCTGCGCTTTGGTGTGCGTGCTGCCACTGAAAAGGCTGTGAGCCATAAATAAAAGAACAATATGACCACAAGCACCCCCTGCAGAGGAAGAAGAAAGACATGAGTAAAATAATATGCCAGAGAAAATCGTAGACCAGATAATTTATCCACCCCTAATTATTTCTGGGCCAGAATGAGGTATTTCAAATAGTAAGAAAACAACTCTCTTTTTTTCCCTAGTGATTTCAAACCATTGGCCTATTACCATTTGATTCAATTTTCGTTGGCTGTTTGTCAAGAAAAAAATCACCAAAGGTCACTTACGAGCACTGCAGAATCAACTGCGTGTACGTTTCCGAAGCAGAAAGACTATTTTTTCATGCGTTTCTGACACTTTCAGCCATTCAGACTCCTACGTCTTGAAAGAAAACACATCTCAGGTGTCACATTAATCTGGTTGGTATGAGATTATGGCTTGCAAATTGCTGATTTTGGATATGGATGCCTGGTCCATTTAAACGACTTCAGCATAAATAGTAATAATAGACTACAGTGGCGCAGTCTTTCAGAAGACGAGACAAAAAGCTGTGCTTGTTAAAACAAAAAGATACCCCAGAAGCAGGAAATTTAATATTATTAATGAAAACAGAAGGAATTATTCGGAATGTTTTCACACGATAGAGTTCCTCATTCAGGATGTATTACTGTGGGGACTTTACCAAGGGGTCTTGCTGAATCTTTCTTCCCGAACGCGGCTGCAGCACTGTGAACATTCCTCCGCTATAACCTATGATGTATTTGTAACATTTGCATGTAATCTGTCAGGCAGGGCCTCTGCTATAGAGCGTGGGAGTTTCGGGCCCATGGGATTTGTGAGGCTACAGATGCAGAAGTTGAAGTCAGTCAGATTTGCGGCATGGATAGGGGTTTCCCCGGTGTTAGAAGAAGTGAAGAGTAAGCCCTGAGTGTGCTGCAATCTGACTGTGCACAGGCTATTCTCACAAGGTTTCCATTTTCAAGGTTTGGATACTTTTTGGCATTGGAGTTCTCTTTTTAAGCTGATCCTCCGCAATTTTTCAAGGTTAACCCACAAGTCATAATTACCCTAGAGGATAACAGCACATGGATGCAATGAAATGCATTCATAAAAGTGCTTGTTTTTGCACTGATGGGGCTCTAACTGCTTGTTATCTCTGAGCATGATTTAGAGGGACATAAATGTAGCATCTCAGCCTTACACATTCATAACTCCTTCCATCAAAAAATCTCGAAGCATTTTACACACAGATGTAACCAGATAATATGTCCTGTTGTCTGTGTGGCATCTCCAACATCAGTTATCATCATTCTAAACCATATGCCAGGGTCTAGAGTATTCCCTGAAGTATTTTGCATGGGAGGAATACATGTAAATAGAATATCTGGCAATCTATGAATGGCTCACAGGATTTTAATCAACTGCACAGTTTTAAAATTGGCATTTAAATCCCTCTCACATCTGTTGTTTAAAATAGCCAACAGTGTGTGGGATACATTCAGTATGCAATATTCATACGAGTATGTTAATAATAGTATACATTATCGCAGTAAAAAATAAGGTGTGTAACTGCAGTGCTCGTTAGAGTAAGTATTTAGAGGTTTTGGAGAAAGCACTGTTTAATAGTAAAAAAATAAATATTTTCCCTCCAGTGATAATAGTGAGATATATTCCCTGTATTTTGAATAGAGGACTTAAATGTTCCCATTTGCACCCTTGGTGCACACTGTGGCTTCCAGTGCTTTCCAAGAGCAGTTCTTATGGGGTAACTCGCATAGAAAGCTAATAAACTGCACCTGCTTGAGCTTCTGAATATCAAAGAAGGTGAAATACTTCTTGGAAAAAGTTGTTTTTAGGTCGTCTAGGCAAGGTCATAGGTGACAGCTAACTCTGGTTAGGTGTTAGCCAGCTCTGGTTCATTGACAAGCACTGAATTCAAATTGCAGCCCTAGTCTGTCTTCTCAATGCATTTGTATGGTCTCCATGCCTTTTCCTTATCTGCAAAACAGTATTACTCATGCAGACTCTCTGCCACTCTCTCTTCATCTCAGTGAAGCCTTCAAAAGAGGTTCAAGGTATGAAAGGCGCTAACGTGGGGTGTGTTGCGTCTCTGACTGTAGAGGGTTCTGAGTGTTGGGGAGAGCTGTACCCTCACTCTCCATAAAATGCAGTAAATCTGCAACTGAGCACCCAAAGGCTGTTGAATTCTACATAAAATATTCTTGGGTTTCATGTGTTTTCTTAGGTAGCTTCTGTCTCTGGTCCTTTCTGGTCCTACGCTGGTTGTTGTTCTCGTACGCTGCTGGTCATGTGCTAGGGCAGGCATTTTTAAAAAAAAACAATGCAAAAAACACAAGGGAATTTAATTCCATCCCACAGGAATGTCTGTACTACACTAGTCATTGTTTTGAAGTATGTTTTAGAAATTTGTAATGACAGCATTGGGATTATATAGTTAATTGTGGAGCGACCATTTTTACAATTTGTGTTTTACCCCACATGGAAAGCTATAATTTACTCCAAGTAATTAGGTAAGGTTTAATTTTGGCGAGACATAGGCCCATATTATCCCATGTAATATACTGTAATCCTCACGTTAGGTAGAGTGCCAAGTATTCCGTTTGTTTTGGGAGCCAACAAAATTGCCACTTGTCCAGAGTTGTTCTTGGACGGAATTGTGAAAGTGGTAACATTTTGCTACTTAAACCAGTTTATTATTAGTCTGACAATGACCTAGAGATGTATGTACCATTCATTGAACGTTATGCAGAAGGTGTATGGCACTTCACTAATAAAATTATGTATTTAACAGCATATGAGGGCAATGTTGAAAGGCTTGACATCATCAGACACTGAGGCTACTTTCTGTCTTGCATGATTGGACCCCAAAATCTCAATTTCTTTAGCCTCTTGTCATGCTATAAAGTGTAGTGGTCAGAGAGATTACACCACTGCCATATTCCTATTATACTACTGCATATCCGTTTGTTAATAAAAGATAAATCTAAGTTTTAAAAAAAAAGTAAGCTAAAATTTTTCCTCTCTACCCTTTCAAATGCCTTTTCTGTACTTTCTGTCTTAGTGGTCTACCTGTCCTTTAGAAAGTCTGTTTATCAAAAGATATTTGAGTATATAGTCATAGGTTGGTGGCCGTTGAGGGGCTGACAGCTGCAAATGACTATTTTTTCAAATCCCTATTTATTACCTGTATGGACTGTTTTCTGAAATAGTTCTCTTTACTTCTGATATCTGAGAGGAAGGATTCCCTAACAACATTTTGTGCTTTACTGAATGTAACTACCATCTTAGACACTGAGATTTTTATATGTTCTGTAATGTCCAATTAAAAACTGTCATCATCTGTTGATTTCTTAGCACTCTTACCACTTATAGGCGCTGTTATTTCTTGAAATCAAAGTTAAAACATAATAGGCTAATGATGGATCTTGATGAGGTGTGATTTTTTGCCTCAAGCAAACACACATGGAGCTCACTTTTCCCATTAAAAATGTTAAGCAGCAGTCTTCCCTGAGAGTTTGCTTAATTTGGTAATTGTCATACTGCATAGGATGTTTCATTTTCTTCCATAGGAGATATTTTTACTTTTCTACCAGAAGACTATGAAATATGTAAGCCCATAAAGAATGTTTCAATAATTTTCATACTGGTGTTGAAGAAACAGCTGGATCCACATTCCTGTCTGTAAACTCCAGGACTGCAATTCCCAGTTCATCATGATGGATTGGGTAATTGCACACTAAGGAATTAACTCAGTGTTTGGAAGGGACAGGATTGTACAATTGATTATTTTTGTTTGATTATAAATGCCATCCAGAAATAATTCCTGTAGTTAGTCACTGACATATATGACCTCTCTTTCCTTCCAACCCCTCTGGAAATTTCTTTGTGCTGGCTATTTTGACCATGTGAACGTTCAGGGAGATAGAACATGTATCAATGGTGTTCCTACACATCTCGGTGAAGGAAATAATAAACATCGATCAGTGCTATTAGGAAGGGGCCTGATAGAGGTATAACTTTATGGGGAACAGCAGCTGCATAGTGGTTAAAATAGAAGGCTGAGAGCCAGGTCTTATCAGTTTATCCTCGGCTCTGCTGTAATCTTCTTCTTATCATTAACCTTGCATTAGTCCTTTCAGTGGCATGCCTCCCTCCCCCAACCCTAAGCAATTTAGGATTGTGGAAGATGGAATTTTGGCCTATGTTCTTGGGTGGAGTGTTCATACCACCTCGCTTTTGGCACCCACTGTACGTGGCTGAGGCCCCCTCCATCATCTCTTTTGCAGTCAGGGAAGAGAGGTAGATGTCAACCTGACCTTCTTTTCGTTCTTACTCCTAACTTGGGCAGTAGAGTTAGGTTTCTAAAGCAAGGACTATTTCAACATCTTTATTTGTCAGATAACAATTAAAATCACATAATTCTTCCAAATGTTTGTAAACTTACTATAAGTAACTAATGATTTATTATTATAAATAATCAATGCAATAAAATTGTTATAAATTCAGATAGGCTGATTGGTGTTATAAATTAAGCTTTGCTTCTCAACTCTGTAAAAGTACAAGACCCCCATCGTTCCCCCACCAGGCCAAAATGGGTGGATGCTAAAAAATATATTTCTTGAGGAACCTTGATACATGTGACATCCACTCCGTGTCTGGACTATCCAGGCAGTAAACTCTTTAAACAGGGTCTATCTTTTGTGGTGCATGTGAACAATGTCTAATATACTGGGAACCTGTCTCTAAGAAATCCTTGATACTATCATGGTGCAAGTAACAATTAAAAAATCCTGGTAAATATTATCAATTTGTTCAAGGTCTGGAACAGCTGGTAATTGCTGTCTTTTTGGTGCTACTATTTCATGCTCAGAAAGTGGTGGTGACAAGGCAGAAGCCTAACTACTCGTCTTGTTCTCTGATTTCTTCTTCCTTTCATCCTCTGCAGTAGTAGGTCAAGAATATAACCGCAGACTGGTCGTGTGGTGCAGAGCTCTCGGGGCTGCTGTCTGTGTGTGCTAGAGCATGCTGATAAAAAAAAAAAACCTCAACAACAACAACAAAGAAGGAAGAATTGTTTTCTTGCCCCCTATGGAATGGAGAGCTGAAGGCAGGCAGAAGGTCCTGGTGTCTGGAGGAGTTGGCATGGAAGGAAGGCCTCTGATTGCCTTTGCAATGTAATTGTTATAATGGTAGGCCAGGGAATTGCAGTGGCTCAGTGAAAAGCTCCAGCCGTTTCTCCTTGTGGTTCTTCGTGTGGTTACAGCAGGAGCTGGAGAATACCTATGTGCAGATGTGCCACGACTGAGAATGAGTCTCAGATGATTTTGTGAGCTCTGTGGGTAGCAATAGACCACAAGCAGCAAGGGAAGAACTAAACCTTCAGGAAGGCTTCTCCCTCCACAGCTTTATGGAAAGTGATTGGGGAAGGAGGGGGAGAAAGAGTTATAAAGTAGGTGCAGATCTGAACCAGATACAGAGTCATGGGGACAAAGGAGAGGAGAGAGATGAACATGCTATGCACAAGTCTCATCCTGCATGGACTCAGAAGAGCTCCATGCAGGAGCTCAGAGGAGCTCCAAAGTTCCTCTGTATAGATATAGCCAATAGAGAATATTTTTATGGTCTTCAAGGACTCCTTTTTCATGAACATCCTTTTCTGTTGTGCTTTTTCATTCTTATCGATAAAACCATATTCACAGTAACAGTGAAGGACTTACTAAAGCTCTCTTTGGGAACTAGATGAGCCAACTTTGGCAAATGGTTTTGTAAAATCTCTAGTTCAGCCATAGTTAGACCATTATAATTTTAAATGTTCCAAAGATTGAGGCTGGAAAGCTGCCTGGCGGAAAAGGACCTGGGAGTGTTGGTCATCAGACGGCCCAATATGAGCCAGCAGTGTGCCCAGGTGGCCACGAAGGCCAACAACATCCTGGCTTGTATCAGAAATAGCATGGCCAGCAGGACCAGGGAAGTGATCGGCACTGGTGAGGCTGCACCTCGAGTACTGTGTTCAGTTTTGGGCCCCTCATGACAAGAAAGACATTGAGGTGCTGGAGTGTGTCCAGAGAAGGGCAACGAAGCTGGTGAAGGGTCTGGAGCACAAGTCTTATGAGGAGCGGCTGAGGGACCTGGGGTTGTTTAGCCTGGAGAAGAGGAGGCTGAGGGGAGACCTTATAACTCTCTACAACTACCTGAGAGGAGGTTGTAGCGAGATGGGTGTCGGTCTCTTCTGCCAAGTAGCAAGTGATAGGACGAGAGGACACAGCCTCAAGTTGTGCCAGGGAAGGTTTAGATTGGATATTAGGAAGAACTTCTTCCCCAAAAGGTTGTCAAGTATTGGAACAGGCTGCTGAGGGAAGTGGTTGAGTCCCCATCCCTGGAGGTATTTAGAAGACGTGTAGATGTGGTGATTAGGGACATGGTTTAGTGGTGGACTTGGCAGTGTTAGGCTTACGGTTGGACTTGATGGTCTTAAAGGTGTTTTCCAACCTAAATGATTCTATGATTCTATGAAATAGAACTTCTTTCTCTTCTGCTGGGTAACTATTACATAGTCTAGCAGATGCCCCTCTTGGGAAGCTTTCATATATGTTCAATTTAAATACTCTCATTTTCTATCTAATTATTTGTGTATTAATCCCTTTATATGCCTAAAATACCCCACTTTTCTGAAGTTTCATCTCTCTACCTTACACATTTACCTCTCTAAGGAAATATGTGATCCCTTTCCATACCAAAGTTTTTTAATCAAGCCCAAACAGTAAACCACAGCATTCTTTAGTGGTCTGCAAGAGGATGGAGCAGAGATTGCAGTATTAAGAAGAAATTGGTGGTAAAAGAGTTAGCTCAGGTGCTGGTAGCAGCTTATACACAGTAGTGCTAGATTCTCTGAGGGATGGTAAAACTCTCCAGAGAAGTAGGAATGGTTTGCCTGTGCTGTTGGAGCTAGATTGGTACCAGCCCCTAAAATAAACTGGCTCCGATATGTCTATGCTACCCCATAGTCCCTCCTTCTTTCATTCTGTGGAAGGGAGTTAAGTCTTCTTTGGTCTTAAAGCAGTCACTTCTGACATATGTTCACCTGTGTGTTGAGATGTGGGATGCAGCAATAACCACCAATTAAGAGCTTTGTCATCTACAGGTAATAGGATGGGCCTGTACATCATCATAACTTAAAAATGGGAGTTGCTGATCTAGCTAGGGACAGAATTCATGTTTCTTCACTCCCCAGCCAGGGCTTTGGTCTGTAGACTGTGGAGCCTCTCCAGTGTTTCAGGAGGCAGGTGGGCCGCAAATGTTTCTTTTGCAAAGCATCCTGCTGACAGAGAGATTCCCAGTGCTGGGGCCGAAGTGAAATCCATGAAAATTTTTGCATGGAAATTCTCATGAAAATGGCCAGAGCTGAAAATACCAAAAAAGCCACTAACACAAACATTTTTTATTTTTATTTTCAGGAAATTCCAGTATCAATACCTCTGGTTATTTTTGGCCCAGCCAGAGTCAGAGGCAGTAAGCAGTAAAGTCTTCAGTGCCTGTTACAGAGGCAAATTCTCTGCCAGTAACCTTTTAGTTTGTGTTGGTTTTGTTGGGGTTTTTTTTGAGAAAAGTAAAGTGTTCCTTGGCTATGTGCTCCTCTGAGTGGGTTTCTTCTTTTTCATCTTGAGGGGTTTTATTTGGCTGGGCCCAAGGAGAGGGGTTTCCTCCATGAGATCTTTTTTCTTCCTTCCAAATATTCCTGATCCCTTTGCTTTCACTGTGCCCTTCCACATAAATTCTAAACACATTTCCTGTCTTTTCATAGCATCAGCACTGTTAATACAGTAGGTGACACTTAATATAGTAGGCAGGTTGAGGAATGGTGAGCCTGAGATGAAGGGTTGATGGAGGAACTAAGAAAAACATTCAAAATAGTACCTAAGATTTACACCAGGTTTGTGTTAGCGGGGTGAGTTCATCAGAGTTTTGTCCTGTCTGCCTCTGGCAGAAAGGAGGGTTCAGAGAGGAGGCTTGCTAAATTAGACCTCAAGGATGGGAGGAAATTCAGAGTTAGTCAAGATGAAGACTTTGCATCTTAACCTTTTTCATGATTTCAAATCAGCCTTGGGATTCATCTATGGATCACCAGTCCTAAGGGTCCTGAAGCCATAATTCAGACCTCGCAAAACCACAAAACAAGCTGAAAAATCACAAGATCTCAAGAATGAGTGTTTTGTTCCTTTCCTCCAAGCTTTTAGGGTATATTTGTGTAGAGTTCTTCTTTACAATCACAGATGTTAAGAACTGTTATTCATAACAAAAAAAAATTAGATTCTCAGGTAGTCACTTGCCAAGATCAAGGTCCTCCAGAAACATCCCAAGTAGCACAAGACAAGGAATAAAATCCTGGCAGCTGACAGTGGTAGCTTTCAGGTGGAAATCATGTGCTAGCCAGTAGGTTGGAATGTGTTTTCCTGGCCATTGGGAGTTAATACCAGATGAAATTCTAGTGAAACCTGGAGTGTTAATATACTTTAAGGAGATCTGGGGAAAGCAAGTGCCTTAATCCCCGCAAACCCAGTGATAAAGTTGTTACTGCCTGCCTACATACATATCTCATGGACCATTCATCTGGGCATCAGATGAACCAGTTGGGATAGCAGAAGACTCCCTAAAACAAAGTACAGAATGATCTTTCCCTTGTGTTACCCCTTAAATTTCAGCAAGTATTACAGAAAATCCTCAATTTATCAGAGATAACTGCAGAGACCTACTTTTTCAGATTGTACTTACTTTCATGTGTGTTTATCTTCTATCTACTGCGCCATCAGGACTACTGAAAAATAAGTCAAATCACTTCCTGGTCTGAGCTTATGGTGTGTTCCCACCCCTCGGTTTTACTGGTTAGGCTCAGCAGAACAAATTCTGATTTAACTCCTAGGGAAGCCCAAGACCCACCTCCTACAAGCAACTTGTGTTTTGTCACTCACCAGACATCTGCAGCAGTGAAGGACATTGGGGAGCAAATATGACGTGTACATATGATGCATCTGGGTAAACGCAAGAGTCAGCTCTTCAAGCTGGAGTTCAGAGAGATCTCTTTCATTCATCCATGGGAGAAGGCCTCATTATAATTGTTCAAGCCTGACTGGATTACATCACTTTCCCCCTCATTTCACTCCCTCCCCGCTTGCCTCCCTCCTTTTATTTACACCCCTTGTTCGGCGGCAGTGTTGAGCGGGGGCTGCCTTAATGATGCATGCTGATCGCTTCATTCCCCGTTGCCCCTCCATCGCCTCCCCCAGTGCTTTGAAGTGTGCTCAGGTCTCAGGCTCCAGTTCAGAGGTCACTTTGTTTATTTATGCAAAGCTGGCTCATCTGTGAAATGGGGCTTTCAAGGCCTCTGACATCAAAGACTCCAAAGCTGGTCCCATCAAGTCAGAGCAGGGACGGGCCTTGCATTATAACAAATTAAAGCAACTTTGTGAATCATAGAGAAATATTATGGCTAGATTTTTGCTTCAAAAATTGGGCCGTTGTTTTGACTCGTGGTTGGATGCTCAGCACATAGTATTGGCCTGAAAACCAGTCATACCCATTCGGCTAAAACACGAAGCCTTCATGGAGAGTCTGTGGCTAAATAGAATTTGATCCTGGTTCAGTAACAGTCTGTGAATATTTCCCATCAGTTTCTCTCAGAGCCGGACCGTTATGCGGAATTTTCCATTTGTTTTAACTTTTAAGAGGGAGTGGAACAATTCTGCTATGGTAATAAACAGTAACTATACCCCGCTTATGTGGCACTCTTTGTCCCATAGAATCCCCAAAGTGCTTTGTCAGTTGATGGGGTTACATACAGAAATCCCTTTTCCACAGAAATCCAGCCTGCTTTGGGACAGGGGATAGGCCAAAAAGACACATGGCAGGCAATATGCATAGAGCATCGTGCTTTCTGGAGATAGAAAGGGCAATTTGGCCCATGACGTCAGCACTGATAATCAGGGCCTCGTACACTCAGACGTGTCAAGTCTCATGCAGAAGCAATCCCATGACTGCCCCTTTCAGCCTCACCACACAGTTCCCCAGCACAGCACCAACGTCTCAGTCCTGTGGCATCTCAGACCTAGGAGCTAGCTTGGAACAAGATCCTGAAGCAAGGGAGAGGCAGTGGCTGGAGAGCAGCTGGGGATCACGCCACTGGGATGACATTCCTGAGCAATGGGCTGATGCCTCTGGATCCATCCTGGCCCTGTCTTGTATGGCCAGGTGCGGTATTTGGAGGGGAAGGGGCTACATGAGTTTGTCCCATGTCTCCAAGTCTATCACCTGACACGATATCGGAGCCTTCCACTTCAGGTTTCTCAACCAGCCAGCGTGCTTTGTAACGCCGTGGAACCAAATTGTACAGTGAAGACACCTAAATCATGTATATGATTTCTCAGCCTCAGATACTCGTGACATAAAATTAGTCAGTGATTATTTTTCAAGGCAGGTTTTCCACTTCGTCTTCCAACTGGCTGCTATCCTAAGCCTGTGATACTGTCCAAGAAGTCCAGTACAGGATGACCTTCCAATATAGGTCACAGAAAAGGGAGCTTGTAGGAAACTTCAGCAGCTCATCCTTCTTAGCACTGCCTCTTGCGGTAATCTGCTGGCAGCAAAGCTGGCAACGCTGCATAGCTGGTCCCTGCTGCCCTTTGGCTGCTGGCTGATTTTTTTGGATGTACTTATCACCCTGACCTGCCTGCCTCTGTGGGAGGTGGCAAGAGAATGAGTAAGCAATCGGCTTATTAGGTCATTTTTTAATATAGCTAAGACTCATGTGATTTCTGCTACTAACTCATCGTTTTGTGTGCTGGTCATACATATCTGAATGGGGCTCATTTTTTCAGGTCCACTCTCTGTCTAATAAGAACATTGCCAGGCCAGTTGCATTTGTAAAGCTTGGAGTGAAATGCAAAAAGCAGGTCTTCAGATCTGGCACTATTAACCAGGCTTCAGACTGCAGGTTTGGGCTGAACCAGATGCCTCTGAACTTTCAGCAAATTTGACTTCGCTTTCAGCGTCATAGATCCCTCCCTAGGAGTGAGCAGGCTGACCAAAGTGTGTTTGTGGTACAGAAAGATATTCATCCTTGCTAGCACGGGGACTAGAACAACTGCAAAAGTGTTTTCCTACCCTAGGAAACCACTTGATATTAAAATTTAAAAAATAAGAAAGTTCTTCAAAACAGGGAGAGACAGATTCTTTCCATGCAGCCACAGTACTGACTTTGGATGGGGTGGGTGAAAGTCAAATCTTGGTGATGTCTGAATTAGACAGGGGTCTTCCATCCTAAGGGTGTTCCTGAGATACCTGTCTCCCACAGTGCTGTTCCACTTTGTGTAATAATAAACTCTTTTTTTGCTCTCTGAGACCATGGTTCAGAGCTTAAGACGCTCACCCAAGGTGCAAGAGGGGAGGTTCAAATCCCTCTCTGAATGCAGCAGAAGAGGGACTTGACCCTGGGTCACTCACATCCCAAGTTAATGCTTTATCATTATATCACTGGCTGTTCTGCTGCCTCACTCACACTTTTGACTGGAGATTCCTGGGCTTCAGAGAATCTTCCCAAAATGAGTTTCATCCAATTTCTGGATCTCACGAATCAGCTTTTTTCCTACAGTTCTCAGGCACGAGTTCGTGATGCAGTCATGCGGAAGGAAGGAGCCCAATTCACTGCATGTTGCAGCTGGAATGGAGACTGCTGTAACATCCCTCACCCACTGCGCAGCTCTGGGGATGGGAAGGAGCAGTTTTGCTCTACATCAGTTTCCATGTTTATGACATTTCCCCTCCCCTCCCCGCCTGAGACTTCTGCTTTGTGTTGTTGTTAACATTACCACATTCCTAACAAAAGTGAAACCGGTTCCAGTGGATCTCAAACAACATGTCTGAATGCGTGCAGTTATGTATCTCAGTCTTGCTCCTCCGCCAAATGATCTATTTCATAGGCTCAGCACGGTGGCATTAGTTATCCTGATCTCTTCCCCTCCAAAAATGATTTTTTCTGGGTTTGGTAGGTTACTCCGCAGGTTTGCAATTTGGCAGGATAACAACCAAAGACGCATCTTCAAAGGATCAAACAGATTCAGAGCAATTTTACTTACATCAAAAGCTTGGCAGCATGTCAAGAGGTGTTGAGAACACCAGTCAGTCCTTGTGTGTAGGCAGGAGGAGCGCACATGGGCTGACATACTGTAACATGAGGCAGGAGGCAAGGGAGGATGTACTGCTCTTTGTACATCAAGCTGAGTAGGATTAAGATATAATTGACAGAACATCGCCACTTAAACGTCTTAACCACTTTTAAGATATTCAGCAGTTAACAATGGGCAGGAATCCTACATCTCTGACCACAGTTTTTCTTTCTTCTCCGCTACTCAATACATTTTTCTAATTGTGCTAAGGGATTTACTAAGTTCTCTGTCAGAGAGCATCCAAGAATTTCATTCGTAGCACTACTGATATTTATGTGAAAAACTGTACAAGTGCCAGAAGATAATCGATTCAGTATTTTGACTGAAAGGAGACAATCTGTCATATGCAAGCCATCATGTATAATGGGTATATTTGTATTCCCTGCATTTGGTTTGCCAAGGCTGTAAAAATATATTTGTAAAACGCAGCACATGGGTTACTCATCTCCTCTGTAACACAGGCTGCGGGCCAGCCTCGGCGGAGCCTGGACGGCGCGTTTGCACTCACAGCATTGCGCGAGAGTTGTTGTTCCCTGAGAGCGACTGTGTTTCACGCTGCTTCGCTGTGGGTTGTGCTGGGAGCTGGCTGGAGCCCCCGGCAAAGCCTCTGGGTTTCCAGCGATGGACGGAGGGCGAGAGGGAGGTGGGAAGGGGCAGTCAGCTGGAGTGAGCTGCCGAAGTAAGAGCACGGCGTGCTGCTGCCCTGAAAGTTTTCTTTTCCCCTTGAAGTGACAGCTGCACATACCTCCGGGGGAAACTGCGCCCAAGTAACCACAAGGAGAAGGGAAAAATCTGTCAGGGGCGAGGGGGGACAAACCCACATGGCATTGCAGCCTCTCTGCTTAAGGGACAGCGGCAAACGAGACTGGAGCATGTGTCGGCATAAAATGCCCCATGCTGAAGAGATGGGATGATTTTCCAAAATAGCGGGAACCGGGGTGAGGATGGGGTTAAACACACGTTCTTCTCGCACAAAGACTGCACACAAGTTTACGCACCAAGCACTGTTTAAGCACAACCCAACTTCTAAAACAGCTGTAAAGAGCAGCTCTACTATTTGTACGTTTGGGGGGGCGTGCTCATGTATAAGCTGAGATAAGTTTTTCTTCTCTGCTGCACAGATTCCAGCAAGAAATCTCCTCTCTTTTGGCCATGAGACCTTTTTGTTATGGGTTTTAGGACTTGAGCATCTGGAAGGATTCATTCCTTGGGTCAGATGTTTCCACTTCTCTTTATTTTTTTTTTACACCGTTGCAGAGCAGTTTCTTATTGAGGTGAACTTCTTCCCAGCCTTCACCTGACTGATCTCTGAAAATCAAACTTCACATACTTCAGTGCACTTTAGCTAGGAGCTCAGTGGCTCTTGATCAAGATCTTCACCTCAAATCCAGCTAGTGTATGGGGCTGTGCCACCTGTAGAGCACAGAAGTAGCCTTGGAAGAGCCATACTTTGCTGCGCCGTCACCTGTAGGTGCCCAAAGTCCTTCAGGTGGACCTCCCGCCCGGTGTGATGCATTGCTATAAGAGGATGCTCTGAGCTGAGGGCTTGTGCAGTAGAGGTCGGGCTGTTACTGCAGGAGGAAAAAACTTCACATCTGGGCACTGCAAACATTTGAGGCCACCAGCACCACCAGGGTGGCAGAAGGAGGCTCAGGGCACTCTCCTGCTCCCTCGGCCCTCGTGGAGATCTTGTAGGTGGCCATATCGGAGCAGCAATTTGAGGTGGCGGCTGCTGAAGAGATGGGGGTTTCACCTTGTGGTGACTTCTATTTCTCCTAGCAGTACAGGGCACAGAGTTGAGACCTTGACGCTGCTCTGTGGTAGTGGTATAGACAACTAGAGTGACAAGGGACGAAGTGGTGTGTTGTCAATACAGGTGGATGGGTGGTCTTAAAAAAAAAAACAAACTACAAACAGCTTTTCCATTCAATATTGCTTTCTCCAGCCATAGCTATGCATTCAGCATACCTTGAGGGCTCATGTGACCCCAGACCTGCTTGCTTTCCTGATTTTGTATGGAAGCTGAAAGGCAAATTAGTGGCCCCAATTCCACTGCTTATGCTCTGTGTGGCTGATCACATAAGTCTTCCCCCACCTCCTACGTCTAATTATGTGTAATTTTGATTTGTACCATTATTTGCATAGAAGGTACAACGGATCAGCTCCTCCTAGGGAACAGCAACCTGTAAACATAAACAAAGAGGCTTTTGTCAGCTATTAATGGAAACATTGATTAATCTCCCATTGCTTTGGTAGCCTGCCGAAAAGCTCATAAAGCAGCAAACTAAATTGTTCATTAAACTGGCCAGGCTGTAAGTGCCAGGATGTGGATGCCAAATGTGTGTTGAGTGTGTTTCAGCTGCATGGTGCCTCCAGGAGGAAATGCAAACTCTTGTTATCGTACTGCTGCGCTGCAGGAGACCTTCTTAAAATCTTCCCTTTCCTTTCCTTTGCAGATGATGCCAGCTCAGGAAAGGATAGCCAGGTACCTGAAGGCTCCAATGGAGAATATGAAGACCATTCTGGGAAGCAATGGGGTAAGGAGCAGTGTATGTTTTTTGGTTTTCCTCGGTTCTTGGTTCAGCGCTGTTCACGCGACACATTTCTCAGTTGCTGAAGGAAAGGAGAGGCAGAGCGACTGGAGGGAGTTCTCCCTACAGATGGTCAAATAATAAACAGAGTGTCAGCTGAACATGTCGGTGCGAATGGATCCCATCCAAGGGTCCTTCTGCGAAATGCAGCCCGTGGTCCGCTCTAGGGCCCCCTGCCATATACCCCAGCATGGTTCTCCCTTGCATTTGTTTTTCTGGGCAGTGACTTTCTTTTGCATGTGCAGCTATTATAGCTTTCATAGACTCTCTATAAAAGGCATATTGACTTTTACAGCAGTATTTCCAAAAGCCTTCAGTGCCAACATAACACTGCTCCCACTGAGGGCAAATGGGAGGTCTGACTTCACTTCAGGAGAATTAGCATTAGGCCAAAGCTGAGTATTTTTAAAAATTACCTTCTCTTTTAGACACCTGCATGAACTTGTCTAAGCCTGTACTGTTCAATCATAGGATTTTGATGCTGTTGCAGAGCTTTTGGGAACCGCTAAAATCTCACTTGGAACAGATTCTGAATCACCGCAAGACTTGCAGGTCCAAAGTTTGGTCCAAGCACTCCTTGAAGGACAATAAGTTGTCAGGCTGATGCCAAACAGCTTTTGGCCATTACTGACAGGAGTGCGATGTGAGTTTATGACCTCAAGGGATGAAGCACAGCATTTCCATTTTGCTCTTGCAGTACATCCCTCCTTTTAATTTTATAATACAGAGATGGCTTTGTACCACGTTCGTGGCCAGGCAGTAACCTCATAGGGATGGTAGGGGTGGAACCTGTCAAGCCTTCACCGTATGAGTCCCCACCACTTGAGCTGAGGCCAATTTTCTTCAGGAGCTGGCAAACAAGGGACGTGGTGTGCTGCGGTGTAGGCCAGTCCACACCTGGAGGAGGCAGTGCCATAATAGCTTTGAATTACAGATTCATCTGAGACCGAGCTTGCTTTGGGAGAGGAAGGTAACCTCCACTCATTCTGGAAAAGGATGACAGCATTTTAGAGCTAGAGAAAGGGTGGCTTAGATAAACTACAGGTCAGGAGTCCTTCAGGAGGGATTCAGCAGCTAGCAAGAAAAGCTGCCATCCCTCCACTCTGTTACCCTGGTGGAGATAGGAGCAGACAGTGAATGCCATGGCAGATGTGCTCTAGGTAGAGCTGGTGGATGATGGATCAATATAACAATAATATTATGAAAAAAGATGTAAGCACTACTAAAATTATTAGGCATTGACAATCTCATATCAGATTGTGTCTTACGCTGCCCTGGCCCAGTCCTTCTTTGTGCTGCAGAGTGTTCCTGCACCTCTGCTTTTTCCCTTTTCCCTCCCTCCTGTCTCCTCTCCCCAAGCAAGTTGGGGCAGGCCACACACCCCCCTCAAGCTCTTTCCATCCAGCAGTGTTCACCAGCAAAGTGCTGGTGAGAGCTGGTGTGCAGGGAGGGTCAGTGTGTCTCAGGTCTCTGGAGGATGATGGGTGAAGGAGCAGTTTGTGTTTACAGAGACCTGGGCCCTAGAGGAGTAGGAGAGGAGAAGCATGGTAAAAAAAAGCTCCACTTTGCTTTCCAGCTACCATCATGGAGTGGTTTCGCTGGGGAGAGGAGCTGCCCACATCAAGAGCAGGGAGCTGATGTGGGGAAAGATAGATACCCCCATCCATGTCTTGCCACAACCGACTGAGCTCTTATGCAAAAGGCTTGAAAGTATTTCAGTACTTAGTCGTATCATGACACTTTTTTGTGTAAGTATCATGAAAGCTTGAAGTGGTACTGACCGTCACTATCTGGAGGTAATTGTGGTGGATTGCAGCAGACTACATGTTTTAGCTAACCATCTGACTTTGTATGAGCAACGTCCGACAGGAGCCTCTGGGACTAATCCATGCACCTCGAGGTGTCCCCCAGGGAGAGGAGACTGCTGAATTCCTTCCCAGGTCTTTGTGCTGACAGCCTTCCGTTTCATTTAATTTTCATTAGCTTGAATAAATCTTTACAGTAAACAGCATTTCAGCAAGGAAGCCGTACACAACACTGTCTCTTTGTCCCCATCCACTTGTGTTTTCCCGTGCTCTTGTGTGTGGCATAATTTATACTGTACAAATGTGCAGTTCATGTTTATGAAGCAAACGCCAAGTGATGTGGAGGAGAACAAGCATGTGAAGTATAAATAACACAGAGGCACTTTGTAATAGCCTTCGCTGGCGCTCCAACAAGCAAAACTTCTGTAAATGGTACAGATTTGGGGACAGACATTTACTAGCACCAAGTCAAAAGAAACTTTTTCTGCCTCTCTCACACTGCTGCGTCTCCCTCTTTCTCCTTTGTGCTTGCTGGGTCTCTTTTTCTCTCTTATGTATGTGTCTCTCTCTTTTTCTCCTTTTTTGTTAACTGGCTTTTCTAAACTTGTCCAAATCAGGCTTTTGTCAAGGAAACGTTCAGGACTGTGTAAATGGGATCTGGTTTCAGCATATTGCACACAGCCTGGAATAGCTTTTGAGAGCACAAAATCACTTAACCTTCTTTAAACAGAAGAAGAAAGAAAGACAGAACGAGCCAAAGAAGTTTAGCTTTACCTGTAGTTCGGTATGTATCTGGGCAACAACGTACGAGGAGCGAATGCAAAACTCCAGACAGATTCATGGGAGTCACAGTGGGAGGAAAACCAGGAGTGTTACAGGCCTGCTTTTTTGGGAGGAAAGAGAGCTTCTGTCTCGCAATGCCCTTACTGAGCAGGGACACCACCAAGTCCTTCTGAAATACTGCTGTGGAAGCAGGGAAGAGGTAAGGGAAGGTGAGAGCTTAGAGTCACTCACTTGACTCTTCACTCTGCACGGGCAGTGTGACTGTCCTGTCTCCAGCCTGCTCTTTGATATGTTAGTCCCAGCCCAGGAACACCATCCCACAGGGACCTACCACTACCTGGACCTGCAGTTCCTGGTCTCGGAGTAAATTACTGCCATATTAGAGGATAACTGTTTAAACCCATTTCACGGCTGGTTCTTAACCTCTCCATGCACCTTGCAGACATTTACTCAGTTTCCACAATGACAGCCCTTATCAGCACATCTCCCTCGGCTCAGACTTAAACTTCAGCACGTCATTGCTCACAACGTGCAGCTCTGCCAGGGTTAATCGTCTCTCTGGGAGGGTGATTGTTTTTGCTGGGAGGGGGCCTCCTCTTGCAGCAGACCCCCAAGGGAATACCCAGCAATTTATGCACCATGACCTGTGGAGTGGGTTAGTATGTCACACTTGCCGCTCAGCTGTCACGGCAAGGACTTTCAGTGCCGGAGTTGCTCCGGTTCATTAGATTACAGATGAAAGCCTCTGTATGGAGAGTAAAGCATTTCTGAGCGAGAGTTTGAAATGACATGAAAGGGCTGGGACCCAAAACGACAGCCAAGGGGGGCAAGGGAAGGCTGCGGAGGCAGATGGTTTCCCCTACAGAAAAGGACTCTGAAGAGAGGGGTATGCCAAAGGGTGTCTTCTTCCGAGAGGGAGAGATGTTGGGCAAGGCTGCAGGGGGGTGGGGACTAAGGGAAGGGATATGTTCACAGACCTCAGAGGGCAATGGCTGCTGTTCCCCAGTGCTTGGAGAGAGGAAGCTGCAGACCAGCCTCCCCCATCCAGCAAAGCTCCACTATAATGCATATCCCAGAGCTTCTGGCCCTCAGCCCTGGGCAGCGGGGCTGGCTTTCTAGCAGAGAGTCCCGCCGTGCCGTCCTGTAGCTAACTTCCCTGATACCTGAAGCACAATGTTCTCAGCTTGCTTTGGTGTGTTATATGCTACTGAGGTTGTGGCTTTCCAGTTGCCGTTGGTGAAGGCTGGCGGCTGACGGGCATAATTCACCCCAGTGTGCCACAGAGCAGGCCATTCATTACCTATTTCTCTTATTTCCCAAGAAAAGGATGAGGGAGGATTTGCCATGGGAGTGCAAAAATGCAGAGTGACTGCCCTTTGGGGCTGAAGAGTAAGATCATGGTAAGCACGAAATAGGGTTCAAAAGCAGGGGGAGAAACCTGTTGTGGAGATGCTGAATGGACTCGGAGGAGAAACTGGCTTTGCCAAAATAAAGAAAGAAGACAGGTGAATTTGGCAGGAGTATTTTGGATGTAGGGGGAGAGTGCCAAGTGAGAGTCAGAAGTGCTGTTAATCTCAGCAGGAGACTGCAGTTAGAAGTGCCCCTGGACTGGCATTGCATAATTAAAGTAACTGTGAGAAATTTGTAATTTCTTTTGAATTCTTCATTACAGGATACTATTAGACAAGATTTTGCCTTGCAACAGATCACGTTCTATTGTTTCAACTGTCCTAAAAGTTTTTGAAAAGATCTTTTTCTTTCTATTGATTAGTTAGACCAACTCATGCAATGAGTCAAACTCTCTGCAATGTCAGTAAGCTACTAGGGCATAAAGATGCCACCTCTTTTCCTTCTGGAATTCTGACATAAACTGAATTAAAGTTAGGTGCAGTCGAGGGTATAAGTTTCAGATTTTTCCACGTAGGGACCTTGCATTTCTCTAGTGTTCTTGTCACTGCCATTAGAAATATTGGTGATTTCCTTGCTAAGACAAAGTGACTGTCTAAACCCATGATTTTGTCCACCAGCAGCTCTTGCTTCAGCTTCTCCATTTTTGGGATGGACTGGCATGGGGTATCTTCTAATAACAAACTCAAGGTTTTTTATTGGGCCTTTCCATTTGTTTGTTTGCTTCTTTGGGCCTTTCAACATGAATGCTTCATAAATTATTGTTGATGAATTACATACATTTAAGTTCAGATCAATGTACAAAAGTCTGGCACACTCCTAAGACTTTCCTACATACTGAAAAGATGTTGACTCTTCTTAAGTCCCATTAAAGCCAGTGAGAACTGAGGGGCAAAACATCTTCAGAAAATGAAGCTTTGAGTGACCAGCAAAAGATTGAGAAAATGGTCAGCCTGACAGGAATCTGAGGTTTTTTCCTTCGGTCTTGGCTAAGGGCTTGCATTTGTGGCATGGAATATGGTAACAATTATAATGTGATTATGGGGGCCGCATTTTGCCTTCAGCTACAATAGCATGATTTTGGTATTATTTTGTGAGATGGTCTGACGCAGTTGCCTTACAGACACTGAGAAATTCCAGGGTTGTGCTAGGCAGAAGGCTAATGCGGTGGCCATAGCAGTCCAGTAGACATTCAAATGCATCAGACTTGATGGTGTCTCCTTTCGAAGGAAATCAGTTCGAGCTGGTACGAGAGAGAGTGGTACACTGGTATGTATGGGGCTGCCGGGTGCTTCTCAAGCAACTTTGGCCATAACACTTGACAGCAGTATCCTTCTTTGCATGCCCTTTGCTCACCACAGTCAATTTTTCATGCCTTTTGCAGCCCGGCCCAGGTTCACACAGCCTGCCAAGATGAGACGGAGAGTGATCGCCCGTCCTGTTGGCAGCTCCATCCGCCTGAAGTGCGTGGCCAGCGGGAACCCACGGCCTGACATCACGTGGCTGAAGGACAATAAGCCCCTCACGCCCCAAGAGATTGGGGAGAACAAGAAGAAGAAGTGGACACTGAACCTGAAGAACCTAAAGCCAGAGGATAGTGGGAAATACACCTGCCGAGTGTTTAACAAAGTTGGAGAAATCAATGCAACGTACAAAGTTGAAGTGATCCGTAAGTGCAGCCCCTGGGGTGGAAAGGCAGGGAGAGAGCTTTGAGAAGGGGGCTGGCTGAGTAAAGAGAGCATGATTACAAGTGTGCAGTGCTGATAGCTGGTCACAGAAATGGGGAAGTGTTAAAAACATCAGCAGAGACAGAGAAAACATTACTGAAACTCTAGAATAAACCTAACAACGGGGCAAGACAGAGCAGCAACAATACAATTTAGTAGCTGAAGTGAAGAGGGATACTTGGGAAACAGTCATCTGTAAGGTCACCTGCAAAAGTTCACCATTCCCCTGTTCAATCTTACACTGCCAACAGTCAGTTCAAGGACAGACTGAGAACTAACTGAGAAAGCCCTTTCATGTACCATAGAGGAGGGGTGGAAATATTTAGGATGGCCCAGATTACTCTATCAGAGCAGTAATAGGGTGAAACCAATCAACTGAAAATTTAGTCTAGATAGCTGTAATAGAAGGCCCACTTTATTAGAGAAGTCTCCCAAGGGAATTAGCAGAAATCTTATGATTAGAGTGATTAGCCAGACAAGGCTTTAGGGCCAGATTTTAAAAAACATTTGGCCATCTGAAGGTTCAGGTGGGTACAAACGAGATACTAAAAAAAAAAAAAAATCCCACTAGGGTCCTGTCTGTATCTTTAGATGCCTACATGGCTTTAAAGTTTCAACCCTTAAAAGATGAGCTGTGGGGGATTATCCTGCACTGTGGTGGGGTAGAGTAAATTGTTCTTCTTACTATCTAGCTATTCTGATTCCTGATCTCTAATCTCCTGTTTCCCCTATTATTACTGAAGATAATTATACTCAAATCCTACCTAAGTCTACCAGAGAAGAGCTCTTATTCTTAAATCATTGTGCTTTGTCTATGACATCATCAAAAGTTGTCATGGTAATGATTACAGAGCAGCCCACTCAAGAAAGTGGAGAAGATGAGCTGAGTGGAGGGAAGATTGAATAGCCTTCATTAATGAGGAGCAGGGGCATGGAGGGCTATTCCCAGCCACATGGAAAGCATGTTGTTTGTCTGTCTGTGCATACATTTTAGCATCAGAAAGTTTATCCCAGTGTGAAAGATTGTTCTTAAAGGTAAAGATCTGTTCTCTGATAAGTCCTTTCTCTAGGATCACAGAAATTAAAAGCACATGTGGGGAGCTCTGTTGGGCTCCAAAGGCACAAACCTGCTGGACATCTGGGATTGATAAAGATGCAGCTGTGTGGAGACAGTAAAAACACGTGTTTACACTAAAACCAGGAGCAGAGACAGGGAAATGAATCAAGCCCCATCCTAATGGCAGCTGTGGCATTTTCACTTCATCAAAACCAGACAGCACCAGGAACAAACCCCTTTCTGTGTCCCTGTTTATCTTGTTTTTTATCAACTTAAAGATGTATGTAACCTTTGTTTTCATTAGCTTTTGCTGGCTAGGAGTGAAAACAGTAACCAAAGCTGGAACCAGAGTCAAGGAGATAAGGGCATTAAGCAGTTTTCAGACATCTTTCTATTTTTAACTCCATTCTGTGGAACATTACAGGTTTTATTCAATTTCCTCCTTTTTTCCCCCTCTGAGCCTCCACTCCTAAGTCCTGCTTATCTGAGTCTCAGTCTCCCCAGCTGTGATTCCCACTCGTAGTCCCAAGGCGAAGCCTATAAAGACCACTGTGGTATTTTTGTTTCCCAAGCACATCTTTAGAGCCCTCATTATTGAAAGTATCCTGAGTTTTTGAAAGAGGGTCCATTGTTCCTTCCTCTCTCCTCAAAGCCAGTGCTGGTGGGAGCTGTTTTGTTACATGCTCAATCCAACAGTGTTTGCCGTCAAAAGTGGTTTATGATTGCCAGCAGTTACCACCCACTGTGATACCGTAATTTATTTCTGTGCCTAGGATAGAGGTTTGCAGTACCTCCTTGTCTGGAAACTGTGACTGATTTCTCTGATGCTAGCACTAAAAAAAATTCAAACTTTCCTCAGAATGAGGGATATATTTTTCCTTTGACTTTATGTGATGTTGACACAACCTAAGGCTTACGATCATGCTGGAAAGGATGGTCTTGTGAACCTCTTGTGTTTGATTTCCTTTCCTACCATCTAGTCTCCTTCATCAGCTGAGACTTGAGGCAAAAAATTTTGTGAGAAATATTTTGTTATTGGCTAGAAAAGCAAAAGTCTGAGCTTTCTGAGCTCTTCCTCCGCAAAAATTTGCTCCATAGTGAGTGTGGGGACGATTAGACTGAAGAAAGAAATAATAAAAGCAGGGAGGTGTGGATGAAGTGAAGATCTTCCTCACCAGTAGTGCCTGTGGTCTCAGCTTCCCCAGCAGTGGATGACATGGCATGGGATGGCTTCTACTGGAGTCTCCATGAGCAGCTACCAGGTCCAGCAACAGAGATGACAGATGTCTCCTGAAGGACTCCCAGACAAAAGATGAGACAATATCCACAGCCTGCCATTAGTCCGTGAAAGAAGGGGCCTTTTCCCATCCAATTTTGTCTGTCCTTAGGGAACATTTGGGAAGACCAAAAAGAGAAGGAACATGTCTTACCCCACCCCTCACTGTCCCCAGTATAGGGGTAGCCACAGTGGTTCTGGCATGGACTCTCAGTAGATACATACTTGTAAATAATCTGGTAAAAAACTGAAGTCGTGTCTGAGAATACATAAGGTTCTGTCATATTCACCTGTAAATCGCACCCTACCAGACATGGTGGTAAAAGACACAGCATCACAAAATCACAGAATGGCTGAGGTTGGAAGGGACCTCTGCAGGTCATCTGGTCCAACACCCCCTGCTCAGTCAGGGTCACCTAGATCCGGTTGCCCAGGACCATGTCCAGAGAGCTTTTGAATATCACCAAGGATGCAGATGCCATGATCTCTCTGGGCAACCTGTGCCAGTGCTCGGTCACCCTCACAGTAGAAAAGTGTTTCCTAATGTTTAGAAGGACCCTTCTGTGTTTCAGTTTGTGCCCATTGCTTCTGGTCCTGTCACTGGACACCACTGAAAAAAGCCTGGCTTCATCTTCTTTACACTCTCCCTTCAGATATTTATAAACATTGAGAAGACGTCATCAGGGTCAATATCAAGTGAACATTTACAGTGAAATAATCCACTTCATTTGTGTTCAGACCTGTGCTATTGCCCACATTTAATCCTGAAATGGGTTTTGGCCTTTTTGGCTAGTATCAGGCCATTTGTCTTCCTCTGGTCAAGACTCAAGAAAGATCACTGCAGCCTCTGACCCTGTAGGTCAAGGTGCCTCATTAAGATCCCATTATTCTGGGATATGGTCCCTGAGACAAGGGGATAAGTGGGAGTACAAGGAAGGATGGCCCCTTTTGTCATCTCATAGCTGCAGCGTACAGCAAGGGTGTGGGGAAATTCAGCAGTCCAGACTGGACTTGCAGTACTTGCCAAGGAGCAGAATGGCCAGGTTTGACTTGTGTGGTGCCAAGTAATACCACTGCAAACTGGGTACCCAAATATAAATGCTTCATGAGTGACCTGAGAGAGCAGAGACACAGCAAAGACAGAAAAACCTTCTATAGGAGATTCTTAGGACCCTGTTTGCTTAGCAGTTAGGAGGGTTGTTCAGTGTACGGAAGAGAAGGCTGAAGAAAATCTTCCAAAATATAAGGGCTAAGAGGGAGAGCAAACTTTTCTCCAGGTCTGATGCAGATAGAGTAAGTAACATCCTTGTTAGAAACAGGAATATTCAGGTTGAGCATGAGAAAAGACTTGCTAAGCCTCAGACAATTGAGCAGTTGTCTGGAAAGACTGGAGAGCATCTACCATTAGAGGCTTTGTCAGAGGCTGGGCAAATTTATATCAGTAGAGCTTTGCAGAAATCTCAGCCTGCCTTGGGGCAGGGAGTTGGACTAGACAAGTATTTTGCATCCCTCCTACGCCTTTTTCCTATGTTTGTGCAATCACAAGTAAATGAGATTGGCAAACACCTTTTTTTATGGAGCTCTCTGTGTTCTTGTGCAGAGAGGACGAGGTCCAAGCCCATCCTGACAGGGACGCACCCCGTCAACACGACGGTAGACTACGGTGGGACCACGTCCTTCCAGTGCAAAGTCCGCAGCGATGTCAAACCCGTCATCCAGTGGCTGAAAAGGGTGGAGTACGGCACAGAGAGCAAGTACAACTCAACTATCGACGTTGGGGGACAGAAGTTCGTTGTGCTGCCCACGGGGGAGGTCTGGTCACGTCCTGATGGTTCCTACCTGAACAAACTGATGATTACTCGAGCCAAGGAAGAGGACGCAGGGATGTACATTTGCCTAGGGGCAAACACCATGGGCTACAGCTTTCGCAGCGCTTTTCTCACAGTCCTACCAGGTGAGTTATACCTTTTTTTCCCCCCATCTGAACCAATAGTCTGCATCATGGTATTTATTAACACAACTGCTGGTGTCCATCAGGCTCCATGGCCCTCTGTGATGCTGTGCTGATTTAGGCTAGCCCAGTTCTGATAAGAATGAGTGAGGGACTAAATCAGCCCTGATTTAAATCAGCCCCTGCTGAATTCCTCTTGATGATCGTTTCTTTTCTCCTTTCAAGGGGAATAATGATTCCAACAAGGTGAAATAAAATGAATTATCTGCTCCTGTATGAAAGAGGAGCTGGGAAATGATACTGCAGTTGCAGGCACTACATCACTTGAGCAATAGGATGTGGGAGGTGAGAGGGGAACTGAATAGTAGCACAGTTTGCAACCCCATTCCCTTACATCTCTTCTTTCTCTTGCTCTTATTTATATTGCTTTCACTGGTAAAAGGGAACAATGATACAGGCCCATAAAATGAGAGAAGAATAAAAACTGTCCCAGTCACAAGGAAAGGAAAAGAACAAGTGTGAAAGAGAGAATGACTGATTAGTTAAATTCTTACCCAATGATCCCCTGGGGACCCTTGTACCAAACTCGCAGCTGCTTCCTTCTCCCCCCAGGCCTCAGAGCCGGTGGCCACATCCAGCTGAGGCTGTATCGAGCGTTTCAGGCACACCATCCTCGCTTTGTCGTTTACTCCTTTGCCTCCTGACTGTACAGTTCTGCCCTGATAAATATTTTCTGTTGAAAAGGGCATTTCTTTCTGCCTCATCTTGCCATGTGAATCTAGCTTCAGATCCTCCAGTTTTATGACAAAAATCAATCTTATTGCTTTTTCTTCACCACCACAAGGCCAACAGTCCTAAAAGAGTGCAGGAGCTGGAGCCAATATTAGAACATTGTAGCTGTCAGGTCTAATGGGGTGTCTGCAGTCAAGACACCAGTGAGAGACAGAGACCATTAACTCTCCCAGGCTGTTAGGACTGATTTTCTGCGTAGGTAGTGGGGAAAGTGCTCATGACTCCTGAAACTAAGGCAGCATGGCTTCTTCTGCTCACTGATTGCCAGAGCTCTGCGTCTCAGCAGCCATCAAGAGTCACTAGCTTGAATTTAGACACTGACAGTGGGTTGCCAAGTAAGAGAATGCTCTTGGCATCTTCTTCTGCATCACTTAGATTTAGGACTAAACTCCAACTAGAAAGCCTGTCAATCCCAAGGAAAAGGCTGCATGGGTGGGATATAACTCAAAGCCTCTGGGAGTTTCTGAACTATGAGAGTCTGATCCAGCTCCCACTGAAATCAGTGGGAGACTTTCCATTGATTTAAATGGGGCTGTAATGAGGCCTCATACCAGAACCAGAGCCTGCAGGCCTGTTGTTATTGGCAATGACGGGGAAGGAGAACCCAGCTTGCCCTCAGAGGAAAAGATGTGGTTGCAAGGCCATGAGTTAGAAAAACACCATTTTGCTTGTAAATCTACCAGATTTGACATAGACAGCTCTGAAGAACAGCATGGATGAATATCAAAACACTTTCATTTCAGCCCAGCAGAGGATTTCTGCCAACCAACATGAAGACTGTTGTTTCTGTGGTCAGCTGATGGGTCAGTTCCCTGATCATGTCTTGTTTTGAGCAGGGGGCTGGACCAGATAAGCTCCAGACTCCCCTTCCAGCCTAAATTATTCTGTAATTTCCAGTGTTGGTGAATCAAAGTTTTGTCTATTGAGGTCAACAGTATAGGTCCTTCTGACTTCAAAGAGACCACACGGTATATATTTAATATTTCAAACTAGCCATTTGAATTATCTGTCAAGGAGAGAAAAAGACATTAGTGTCTTAAAGAAGTTTGGCTTGAAAGTTAAGTGATATATGTTTGAATATAACATATTGGGCTGTTTGGATAGCCTGCGGTTTTCAAAGTTTCTTGAGTGTCTCCCTGCAAGCTGAATTCTGTGCCTAGGTATTTTTCAGGGCTTTGGAAATCCCAGCTGGTAGCCATCTAGATGGGGATTTTGATAGCTAGGATCCTACCCCAGGACTCCCCCAGGTCTATAAATCAAGAGGTCAGGCTGAGAAACCAGGGTGGTTACCCAGGGATGTACAGGCTGCCAACAGCAGAGAGGGGAAGGGGGAGGTAGGTGTGAAAGATGCTGTCTGAAGCATCTTATCTCCTCTTGTAACCAAATTCACGGCCCCTGGGAAAGCCAACGGCAGCTCCAAAGAGACTGGTGGAGGTAGAGCCCATTTGGCAAGGGGAATTGGACACACACTTTAATGCCATGTGAGCTTTCAGTTCTCCATGGCTTGGGCACCAAGAAGGGGACACCAGCTCACCTGCACTTTCACATCCTTCAGGTTTCTTCTCGGCCACACAAGAAATTCAAGACAACCCCTCCAAAACACCACATTTGTGCTGCCTGCCGTGGCGGAGCATTGCTGAATAGCGTCAGTATTGCCAGAAAGAGATAGTAAAGAGTGTCTAAAGCCCACGCAACACAGCCACACCTGGCAGAGGCAAGTGGGCAACATGCCGTTGCTCTGCACAGCCTGGTTGTGCCTCCTGGGCCTCTGACATGGAGGTATTACTGACATGTCCCATGTTGTGCCCTCCAATCTGGGCAGTCCTTTGGAGAGTGAAGGTGTTAGGAAACTCTCTCGGGCTGGCTCTAGTGCATCCATTAAAGCTTGGATGAGAAAGTTAAAAAATCCCCCAAAGAGTCTCCTTGCTTGTCCTTCCAGGAGCACTGAAAAGCAAAGCAGTTACCAAACATCATGTGCTGGCTTGATTTCTCCCTTGTTACTTGGTCTGGCAGGGTTGCCAGACAGCCTGTACAAAAGCCAGCCCAAGTGTGACATCTGTTTTGAATTCACTTTGCCTGCATTTAATTAACTCTTCCTGTCTCTCACTTGCCATGATGTCCAGATCCCAAGCCTCCAAGTGCACCTGTGCCTCCCTCCTCGGCCAGCAGCCTTCCCTGGCCCGTGATCATCGGCATCCCCGCCGGAGCTGTCTTCATCTTCGGAACAATCCTCTTGTGGCTTTGCCAGACCAAGAAGAAACCCTGCTCCCCACCAGCTGCTGCCCCTGTGCACCGGCCACAGCCCCGGGACAGAATCTGCGTCTCCCAGGTCCCTGACAAAGACTGCATCTCCTCCATAAACTATGAGGAATATGTCGCCCAGCAGCAGCATTTACTGTCGCAAGGGCCTGCACTCGCCCCGGCCATGGCATCCAAAATGTACCCAAAGATTTACACGGACATCCACACCCACACCCACTCACACGTGGAAGGCAAAGTCCATCAGCACCAGCACATTCAGTACCAGTGCTAAGAGGATGGCTGTGTACAGTAGCTCGTTTGGGCTTTTCCTCGTGGTACCTCAGAAGAGACTGCTCCAAGTCAGCTCACACTGCCAGCAATAGGCAAAGCAGACAGAAAAGATTATATATATAATTTTAAATATATATATACATATATATATAATTGTATATGCGTGTGTGTATGTGTGTATATATATATGTGTATATATCTATATCTATCTATATAAATATATATATAATAGAGAAAGACAGAGAGAGAAAAGAGATTTTTTTTTTAATTATTGCAATCAGGATGTAGCCGAGGAATAATGAAGGAACTCCAAATCTCAGCAGAGAGGCAGCCATCCCCAACAGCGGAGCCTTCCCAGATTTTTTAATCAAGGTGGCAACAAGTGAGACAGGACACAGGGATGTGAACCACCGCCTTCTTCCTTGTGTTGCTAAAAGGAGCAAGGAGAGCAAGAGGTGACTGTGGTGCTTTTCTGGATGGGCACTGCTGTTCCTGTGCCTGCTGCACATCACTTGCATTGGTGGGAAGCCCCCAGACCTGCTCTGCATGACTTGAGCTCTAAAGTACCTGAGGTTTAGTGCCAAAGCACCAGGAGACATAACCAATTCACCTCTTCCAGGGGGAAAAACTAACACACGAGTGTCTGGAAAAACTAATTCCTATTCACAATGTGAAATGCCAAATGCTTCTCAATCATGGTCGTTTGATCTGAAACTCAAACCAAGCTGGTTGGTTCGATTTCTGTGAGTTGAAGGCATCATTTTCCCGTGGGGTTTCTGCAGATCAAACCACAAGTGCTCCACTCCCCGGTCCTAGGACTCAGTGCCACTGCCAGGAAAAAGGAAAGAAGGAAAGAGGAACATTGTACAGAACACCTTTATATTTATATTTAAGAAATAATAATAATTAATAATAATAATAATTGAACTGCTGATGGTGAAGAAAGCAAAACACGCTCTCCTTCTCTGATGGCTCACAGTGACAAGCTACTGGATTTTCTACATGAATGCAACATACATGAAAACATTAGAAAGAAGAGTAAGAAACAAAGAGAATGAAATAATAATCTTGTAGGAAAAAATGCATTTGATAAATATTCACCTAGGTTGTGTGTGGTTGTCCCCTCCCCTCAGATAACATTTTGGAAATGATACAACTTTGTTGCAGTTCAAACAACAGTAAAAATAGAAAGAAAAGAAAATAAATAAGGACCATATTAAATACCTATATGGACTGGAAATGAATCCAATTGCAAATATAAAACCTTTGTAATTCTATATAGAGTTTAAACAGAAGTCATGTATATTTAATTTATTTTGTTAAACAAGAAAAAAAATGTATGATATTTTCCTCAAAACAGGCATTTCTATACATATTTTTGATCAAAGAAAATAAAGATTTTTTTTTTTTCAGGTTCTATAGATGCCATGCTCAGAATACGCTCAATGTAGCATGTGACCAACTGTACTTCTCCTAACCTAGAGGTCATCTATCTCTATGCCTTTTTACACTAGCCATGTGTAACCTCCTAACATCATCTCAGGTACCACTGGTGCCATCCTTTCCATCAGAAACTGGCCTTTTCCACTCTTTATATTCTGGCTGTGACGGTCTGCAGGGGCCACATCACTTCGCATGGACCCCTTGTCATCTTGAGTAGCAAAGATCTCTGCTCACACGGAGATCTATTTCACTACGCATTTTTTTTGGGGGGGGGAAGAGGTTGCATTTGGTTTTTAAGCACAAACCTGCAGTGGGTTTTCTTTTTAAAAGAAAATTTTGTAAATCGAAATGTAATAGTTTGTGAGCCTGTAAAATGAACTTCAGGTGCTTGAGAGAGGAAAATATGAAATGTAGGTGAAACACTTCATCTGTAAATGGAGCTGCTGAAGGAGCCAGCAGAGGGTGAGTTGGGTGCAGTAAGAGCATGCGGGGAGCTGCTCCCCTCCAGCAGGGCTCACATCTTCATTCTGCTGCATGCCAAGGAGAGGCACTCAACGCTTTAGTGGCCAAAATTTTCTTTAGAGAAGGCAGGTTCAGCAATGCGGCAA
The DNA here is from genome assembly GCA_013401315.1 of Balaeniceps rex. Classification (NCBI taxonomy): domain Eukaryota; kingdom Metazoa; phylum Chordata; class Aves; order Pelecaniformes; family Balaenicipitidae; genus Balaeniceps; species Balaeniceps rex. Next base: position 119,278 of record VYZW01007972.1, on the reverse strand, counting down.
CTGTTTGCTGTTCACTTGAGTTTCACCTAAAGTTTTCGGGGAAAAAAACTCTGAAAATTTGAAACATGCCAATTTTTAAGTTTGAAATAACTTCCTGCTCAAGCCTGTTCCACGAAAGAGATCTTCAGCAAGCCAGCTGTTCCCTTTAAAAGTGAAACACTTCATTTAACCTGAAACAAAACAGTGCTTTAGGCTTTGCTTTTCTCTGAACTTTTCTGAAGGTGTTTGCTCTGGGTCAACCTGCAGTGATTTTTCTGCTGGCTTGTTTGAGTCACCAGCAAACCAAACAATTCCCTGTTTGCTCAGCCATAGCGCTGTGAGATGGGGCCCTGATTCAGTGAAGTAAGGTCGGTCCTGCATTCCTTCACCAATACATGCTGCTCCAAAAAGTCCCTTTTTTTCCTTAGCCGGCTGGATCAGTGGTTCCATCCCTGCCCACTGTGCTGGTGCTGGCTGGAGCCATCTGATAACTCTGGGGAAGGTGGGGAGGAAGAGGAGGAGGAGGAGGAGGAGGAGGAGGAGGAGGAAGCAGAAGAGGGAGACCTTCCTACTCATGTGGAGTTTACCAACTGGCACTGTTGCAATAAAGCACTGCATAGCACACTCCTCTGCTGCTTTCCTGTATGCTGCGGTAGGAAATCCATGTGATAACCTCTGCAGGAAGACCATCCCTGATGATGGTCTTCCTGCAGAGGTTATAATAAAGCAACCCATTGCTAATTATTTTTTTTTCAGCAGGATGGTTCAGTTACATTTTGTTAACACAAATTTATGAAGTCCATAAAAGCTAAATTCAGATCATGGGTATCTTCGCATGCATCCTCTCAGCTTCAGGGAGACTTATATATGAGCACTGAGGGGTCTGTTTGGATATGAGGCGTGATTTAGGCAGGACTTCTTATGACTGTAATTTATTGATTGATTTCATTAAAAAAAACCCTAAAACATCGTTATACACTAAATGCATCACCTTTATTTTAAGAAGACAGTAAGTGGATGTTTCTGTGAGAGATACTAAGGGCTACATCTCATATCTCATGCCTATGGGAAGCTACTCACTGCCATAGCATGTACTGAGCTACCGCACGTTTCAGCAGCATTAGGGGCATGGCAGAGGGCAGGATTCACCTGTAAGCCCCCGGCCCTTCTCTGCTCTCTGTGCCAGTGCTGCAGCAAGAGGACACTTCTAACACATGCTGTGATAGCGGTGCTGGCACCAGCTTCAAATGTGGAGGTGAACACTGGTTTTGTATGGTTGAGCTCTAAGCAGACCCTAAGAGACTGTCCTATGGCACTTTTTCAAATGGCAGCTATATCGCTGACTCTCAGAGAGAGGGTTAGTGGGTTAAAAGAAGCAACTCGGCATTTCCCATACAGCACAATCTTCCACGCTGAGCGTAATGCTCTCCACCGGTGCCTTCTACCCTTTGTGATCCAGCTCCGTAGTGTTGTATCACGCAGTCAAAAACTTTACATATTGCCAGATATGTGGAAGTGGCTTCTTCCTGTCCTTTAAAGCTCCTGCCTTTAGACACAAATCTCTAGTGATGCTGATAGATTTCCAAAGGGGAGACTGCAGTAAACCACCCAGCACGGACCAAGCAACGGCCAAGCGCAGCTGCAGCTCTCAGCCACGGTGCTGAGAAGGCAGCTCTGGTTTTGGATGTGCCATGTGAGATGCTATAAAAGCCTTGATTTGCAGAAAGCTTGGGGTTTTCATCCTGCCTTGGGTATCAGCTCCCTCTTGAGCATCTCCTGTTGGGCACCCAAACTGGTGTGAATTTTCCCCCTTGGAAAATATCATCATATGCTCTATTTATGAGGGGCTGTATATATTGTCTGGGCCTTGCACTGGCTTGCTGTGCCTGGGTGGGTCTTGCGTTTTTGAGGAGTTATTTTGCCTCCACAGGGTACCTGTAAGTGCTCTTAAGAGTCACTCTGTCCCATGCCCTACTGCATGCCATTAATTTTTAGGCCTTGATTGTGCCTTGCATGTACTGCAAAGTCTTCCTTACTCTAAATAAATTCAGCCAGGTCCTGCTTGTGTTTGAATTTGGTTTTCATCAGTGGGACAAGATTTGGGCTCATCTTCACTCATCAGTAGAGGGTGTTTAAAGAAGAAAACCATAAGCTTGCAATTAGCTACTGACCCTGTTCTGAACACAGATGTTTTTTATGTTATGTGTAAGTATACATATACATATAGGCATATAGATGTACATGCCAGACTGTGATACAGAAGGCAGTTGTGCTTTTAAAGCCATGGGGCTTCAAAGATCAAAGGAATTTTAGGCTTCAAACTCACCATCTTTATTTTATTTGCATTACAGATCAAACATGGCCTTACATGCCAGTTTGTGTGTGGCAGTTTTAAACTTTGTATGGACAATCTTTGTACAGTCGGCCCCTTTCAAACACAAAACTTTTATCAGACATTTAAAATAAAAAGTGTCACGTGATTTTCAATTGGTGGCAAATATGGTAATGAACACATCAAAATGAGACAGCATGGCAGAGCGTGCGTATGTCTGTGGCTGTGTAATAAAAGTTACAGAAGAAAAGAAATTAATAAAAGCCTGGAATTGTGTTAATAGATGGTAGAGTTCTGTAAACTTCCTATGTTTTGAAGGAAAGGCTGGCTGTGTGTGTGAGGGTGTGCACGTTGTGTGTGTGTGCACACATCAGGAACACATCTGGCAAGACAAAGCAGACAATATTGCAAAATTACCTTTGCACCACAACTCAGTCTGATACTTTGTGTAGGTGCTGTGAGTCTAGCAGAGGCATTAGTTTTTGAATGCTTTGGGAAAGGTTTCTGGTTTTTAGTGAAAAAGGACTATTTTTCCTCTCTTCACCTCTAGAGCCAAATGCCATATTTGCACCAGGAGCCAAACTGCCATTAGCAAGATGAAATTTTGGGGTCCCTGGAGCTGATGGCCAAACTCCAGTGCCTGGAGTGGAGCAGGGATTTCAGGGTGAAGCCCAGCACCTCCACCCCTTCGAGGCGAATGTGTGAGCATCTCACTACTCATTCCAGCGGCAGCAAACGTCCAAGCTGTGACGCTTTTAAGTTAAGAAAAGCTGGCCCTCACCCAAACTTCATCTTGACCTGACCTGGACCTTGGCCCCAAAAAGCCCTGTGCAGAAATTGCACACTTGGGGTGGGAAAGAGGAAATATTTCTCTGTCAGCTCCATTTCTGTGGCTGTCTGAAACTCCTCAGAGGTTTGAAATATTGGAATAAAGCCTCAGGGGAGATGTAGTAGTGAGGAAAAAATGGGAGGTGGTCAAAGGTTAATGGGGAATTTATCATGGCTTTGCTATCTGGGCATCACCTCTGCCTACATGGGGTACATTGAGTGTGCCCAGGACTCCAAATGCCGGGAAGTGGATGATTATTCCACATACAGCACCTGTTCCAGCTCTTGCAGATGCCAGTGGGAAAAAATCCCTTCAGTGTCCATTGGGAAATCAGTCAGACGCATGGAGTTATTGCAAGGTTTTTACATCTTTGTTCTGGCTGGCCCATTGGCAGAGAAAGATGTGACAGGAGTTAATGGCCAGAGTATGAAGCCAGACACATTTAAATGGGAAATGCACACATTTTGGAAGGAGCTATCAAAGGAAGGAGTAGACACTGCATGCCTCAAAATCTTCAAAACAAGGCTGGGAGCTTTGTGGACAGGCTGTTTCGGTTGGATGCGAGATACTGGGAATGCTATTAGAATAAAGGGATACACCTAGTCCAGATGGGGTCATCTAGTGGTCCCTTCTGCCCCTAAAGAAGCGTAGTCAAGCTGCAGAGAAAAGGAGATGCAAGCGCTGTAGCTGCACACGTGCGCCCCAGACCTTACAGCAACGTCTGGCACATGGCAGCCTCGCTCAGGCTGCACACCCAGCTCCGCTTGCCTCCAGACTGTAAGTATGTGATCTCAGCACTTTCCAGCTTATTACTACAGTAATGGTGTTATTTATATGAACTGGAGCTGTGCATCGACATTTACTGCGTCTGCAAGAAACCCCTTGTGCGGACAGCGGCGTAGCCCTTTGCACACACACCCTCCGCTCCTCTACGCTATCGGCGTGTTAGAAAAATCTTGCTGGATTCACTGCAGTTAGTGTCATGAAGGATTTCCAGGTGAATTTGAATGTAAACACATGCGGTTAATGGCCTGCTCAGTTGCTTAAACTGGTTACTGGTGTAAGTATCAATCCTCTTTTTGCCACGCATGGGAGCCGGCCAGGATCCTGCCCTGCCCTCGCCCCGGGATGGACACAGATGCCCCAGGCACACTCATTCGGACACGAGGGGTTGTATGTTAGGTTGTACAGTTTGGCCAAAGTGACCCTGCAGGTCTCCTATGGGCACAGGATCCCAGTGGGTGTTAGACCCACGGAGGGGGCACCCGTGTGTGTTTCTCTGTTTGTGGATCGATGGATGTAGTGAGGGTGTGTGGGGCATAGTCACGAAGACACCTAGCTTTACGGAGTGGGTTTCACCTATAGATCTCAGCAAGAATTTCACAGAGGAAGAAATGAGGCATGAAGGTACTGGCCGAGGTTAGGGTGTGTGATCCAGATGTGCTGGGATGCACTCAGGCCGCCTGCCAGCTCGGTTCTGCATTCTGGATCTGCCAGAAGATGCTAATAATTAGGAAGCTGTAGGTATTTCAGACTTTCTCTTGACCTTATCTTACCAGCAAAGCATTTCTCAGGCCAAGATTCTCAGCTTTTAAAAGTTTGCTACAAATGTAAAAAAAAAACCCACCAAAATGTGGATTATTGTAGCTAGAAATAGGAAATAATGACTGATAAAACCATATTTAAAATACTGGTGTTGCATTGACTGTTAAGTGGCACATACATATTGCCTATGTATAGAATGGAGTCTGGAGGAAAGAGGATGCCCATTTTACATTTTGTGTTTAGCCCAGGCAGCTTGGTGTGTGTTCACCAGCTTCAGGTCTCTGAGAGCAATACATGGAGCTATGACCTTTATTTGCCCTTATTTTAGCTTTTACACTTTTTCTTTCTTTTCTCTTTTCCTTTCTGCCAGTCTGTTGTAATTAGGATTTAACATATCCCCCAATGTACATGGACATCAGCAAAGCAATGAATAATCTTTTTTTTTCCCATTTTCGCTAACCAAATGCAGTCCGAAGCACTATTTCTATGCGAGCTGATCTATGCTTTAGTGAGAGGAGTAATAAATAACACTTTAGACCAGACTTCAAAATGCCTTTTTTTTCCTTTGATCTGAGTAATTAAAGAGCCAAGCTGCTGTTCCTGAGCGTTTTCTGATGGAATTACACGAGTTACACAGCTCTTCATTTGTACGTCATTAAGCATTATGTTTTATTGCCGCTGTTCAAACAATTAGTACCTAAATATGCCCCATATTCTCATAAAGAGGCAGTAGCAGTGTTAATGTTAATGCCCTGGTTCACAGTTTGTTTCCATCCAGAGTCCACCATCGTGCTTGAGTGCCATTTAGCATCAATCAGATCTTTACTGATGCCCTTCTGAAGTTGTCCTCTTCTGCAATCATTCAACTGTGCAGCGAAGTGAGGATAAGTCAAACAATAAAGTTAAGTAAAAATGGCATTTCTCTTAACACAGGAATTTTTTTAAGTTCATTGCAAGTTTTGGTTATAAAAAGGCCAGTGCTTCATGGTGATCAGTCATTTTGACGTTTTTATGGTGTTTTTATTACCCCTGGCTCATTTCCATACTAAAGGGAACATTTGTAACAATACTTGCTTGCTCTGTTATGATTAGGATTGTGCTTTTGCCGCGCTTTGTTCGGCTGTTGCTGCGCTCAGTAATGCTCTTGGCACACGTCCTCCCAGACCCTGCGGTGTCTTTATTCAAAAGGAAGGAAAAAGAAGTGTCTACTAAAACAATAAACTACTACTGCTTGCGTTAACATGGCCATAACTTCCTTGTTCTGCAGACAGTCAGTTAGCAAAGCTGTTAGGTAAACTTGCTCCTTCACTGTTGAAAAAATAAATATTCATGAAGCTTACAGCCACGTTTTCCTGTGCTTTATTATCGGGTTGAAAATGGTGAAGGATTTGAAAGCTAATGATTTAATCAGAGATAAGGATGGAGGCCCAGATCCTGAAACCAGTGGGAGCTGGGATCCTAAATATTGCTGAGGAACTGGGTAAGGGTTTAAGGCAAATTTTGCTATTTCAATATTAATCCTATTAATATAGAAAATTGAAAATATTAATGCTTTCACTAATGCTGCCTAAGACAGGAGGTTAGTTAAAGATGTCCCTGCTCACTGCAGGGGGGTTGGACTAGATGACCTCTAAAGGTCCCTTCCAACCCAAAGCATTCTATGATTCTGTGATTCTATGAACGTGAAAAGAGGAGTTGTGAATGATAAGGAGGAGCAATTAAAAAAGAGGGGCGAGAGGTGACATGTCACAGGAGGTTTCCAGGGTAAAGTCAAGTCATTGCTTTGGCCAGTCCACATGGGTTGGAGCCCGGGAGGCAGCCAGGGGCTGCTGCTGGGTGCTCCCCTGGACCCAGGGCAAACCAGAGCACTCAATTCCCGCTGTAACAGGCAATTTCTCTTGAGCACATCACTGGAAAACATCCTTAATTCAAAGCATGTTCTTGCCTCACCTGGATTTCAAAGAGAAGTAAGGATGCAGCCTGATCTAGTTAAAGATGTCCCTGCTCACTGCAGGGGGGTTGGACTAGATGACCTCTAATGGTCCCTTCCAACCCAAAGCATTCTACGATTTTATGTGTTTTACGGCCTGGATTCATCCTTCTTAAGCAAGGTAGCAAAGTTAGGGACAGAATAATCATGAGCTTCCTTAAATAGGGAGAGAAACTGGCACTTCCCAAAGGTGGTTTGCTTTCTGGGTGGAGAGAAAGACCCCCAGTAGTGTTTACTGAAGCCAACGAGATAAGCTAAATTTGTCATCCAGGTACCATGAAACAAAAGGATGAATCTGGCTTTGACACTGAAATATGATGTTGGAAAATTACAAAAATACGCAGCAAACTGGTGAAGTGTCCATATACATTAAATTTGCCCAACTCCTATACACACCTCAGCAAATAATTGTGACTTCCCTTATGCTGCTGCGTCTCTGCAGCACCCCTCGGAGCCTGGGAGGCTGATGTTCTCCTGAACTCTCCCTGCCCATAGGAATAGGAAACAAAATGAGGGAATCAGAGGGGGGAGGCGTGCAGGGTGGGATTGCCTGCTGGTACAAGCCCCGACTTTCATCGCCGTTTGCCGGCCCCAGTCCCACGCTGCCAGGGGAACACAAGCTGCCCTCTGCCATGGTTGAATAAGAGCAAAGAGCTCTCCCACTTGACAATCAGAAGACATGCATTTCGATGTTTATCTGAAACTCTCTTCCAAATGTGTGTGCACAATAGAGGCTGCGTGTAAGGACAGGTTCAACCCAATTATCAGAGAGAAGTGATAAAACACTTTTCTCTCATTTTGGTGTGTTAAGAGCTAATGCTCACATACGCCAGAAAAGATTTGCAAGGGGCCATAAAGTCAGCACAACTCTGTTTGCACTTGCTTTTTGGTTCCTTGACAGGGCTGCAGGGGCCTCTGTGCAAACACGACTCTGCGGTCAGCATTCAAAGTGCAAGTCCCTGCAGCATTTAACCTGATTTGCCATCTTTGCCAGAACAGGCACCTACAAACCAAAGGGCAGAAAATCACACAGGCAAAACAAGGTCATAATGGTACTTAAAAATAACTGCTTGTTAAATAACTTCCAGAGAAAAGATGATATACATTGTGTAGGTAAACGACTGAGTGCCTCTCTCCATTTCCAGTGTCTGCACATATTATGATAGCAATAACGACTCTCGCTGTGTAGAAGAGACGTTGAAATACAGAGAAATGAAAAGTTTTTTTTTAAAGCAGGAAGAGCAGAGATTTGAACTTGGATCCATGCACCAAATTATTGTCTGTCCAAAGCCATCACCTTCCTCACTATATCAGTAGGGCTTCTTTGACATGGGGAAACCGCAGGACATCTGATGTCTTTCAGAGCATCAGGGGTAGCAAATCAAGACCAAGATCAATTATTTCCCAAACCTGAGCTGGTGACAGAGTGAAAATACTGGGGGCCGTACTGGGGTGGCTGTGTTCCAGTGCTGAGCTCAGTTTCTCAGTCAGTGGAAGTCACAGATGTTTTGTTCTTCTATTCAGGGTCTTGACTTATCCTTGTTTCTCCGAAAACATGGTCTAAAAGGTGGAGCTGTTTCCCCAGCCGCTCGGTGAGGCCATCAGAGCAGTTTGGGTTGAACTTGGCCTCATGGAAGTGACTGGGAACCTTATGCTGGACTTCTTGGGAGAGTAGCTCATTTCTCTTAAGAAGCTAGCAGCTTTCTGACAACTGCTGTCATCAGCACTGAGCAATGTCTCTTTTTCCCTTTTTTTTTCCGGGTAAGTATGTGCAAGAGAAATACAAGGGGAAACGTTGCTTTGCACCATCCTGGAGGACCTGTGCAAGATGTGTCAACATCAAACCTTTGTCCTACAGCTACTACAGAAAGTTAGCTCTGTGTGGTTCCAGCTCATGCACGTCCAGCATGCAAAAGCTTTTATCAAAGGCCATGTGTTGTCCTTCAGAAAGCTGGGGGGAAAAATCATGATAAATAACTCACATTTCAACCAGCATTAAATGGAAACTTTACCAAGCAGATTCAAATTATTTAATAAACACTGGTAAGTCCCTCCAGGAGTATCAGGCAACAAATGATAGACAACATTTTGGCACTGAAGAGAAGTGGCTGCTTCCAACAATTATGGATGACCAGACTGTCTAGGAAGCATGTTTGGACTGTTAATCTTGATAGTTTTTTGTTGTTGTGATTGTAGCTGGAGGCACCAGTTCAGGGAAAACTATATCAGACGTGGATTTTTTGTAACCATGTGGTGTTAAATTTTGCATGTCTGGTTGTTCAGAATTAAAAAAAAAGTCATAAGAATTTTTTATAATTTCCAAAGCCTTCAGTGTTTGTAACATTTAAAAAAAATTAGTACAAAGATATATTCTTAATGCTTTTTAATTTTCCAGAAACCAATGAAGAGTGTTTACAGAGGCAAGACGTGTTATTGCTGGTTTCAATCATGAAGTTACAATAAGCATTTTATGATGGTTGCTTTAATACATATGTAACTGGTATTGGGTGACACGGGAACCCATTTTATTGTTTCCAAGACTGTCGAATATTTGAGCTGTCCCATGATTGCATTTGTAATATTGTAAGTTGATGTCCCTAGGTTATTCCACAGTATTTGGAGCTCAGAAGCTAGACTGTTTTTAAAATGTAGCGGATTAAACGTTGAGTGTTGGAGACATGTTTTGGTCTTTGCCTCTGGCAATACCTGTGCAGTGCGTAAGGAGGACTAGTCAATAATTCCCATTTTTCCAAGGGGAAATATCGGATACTGGAAACACCCAAAGTCCAGTCTACATGGGACCCACAGCCTGGAATGCTCTTCTGTACAACCCTTCTCTCAAAATCCAAGCAGTGTTTCCTTTTAAAACACACCCAGAGGATTTGCTACCCTTTAATGTGATGATCTAGTGGTTGTAACTCTCACTCAACGTGTGGGAGAAGGGCTCCGTACATTCCAGTCCCTGCAAATTTTCTAGCCAAAGCCCTGGAATTTGCCCCAAATCCTTACTGAGCACCCACCGCTGGGCATGCTGACGCTTGTTATTGCGTGGGGACGAAAACAAGAGTCATGGGCCAGGCAGGGAAAGGAGGTGAGTGGCTTAATTTCAAACTCCAAGGTGAAGCAGCATGAGAGCTGTTCAGATGACACCCCAGCCCCCCGCTTCCTTGCAGCCACCTTAATTCCCCCTGGACCCTCAGTGGCTTTGTGAGGGATGGCTTTGGAGATGAGAGGGGAAGTACTACCTCAGGGCAGGCTACCACATCTCCCAGTCATGTGTCCTGGAAGGGGAATGATGGCTCTGATGAAAGGCTGGAAGAGATGGGCTGAAAATGGCTTCATCTAACGTATCTAACACAGGCAAGCTAGGGAGAGTGCAAGTTGCCAGGACCCATATTTAGAAGTCTTTCATGGCCATCATGTGCCATCATCTCAAGCCAAGAATCATAAGCATTATAACAAGGAGATATACTTGAGCACAGAGGATTACAATTTTCTCAAGGATTGCTGTCGTAAACCCCATAGTGGGTAGAGCTTAACATAGTTTATGATAATGACCGAGTATCACATTGCCCATAGTATCAAAAAATGACAGCAAAATTCAGGAGCAGGTGGGCAGCTTTAATTATATAGGCTCCACAGGGAATAAACACTGGGATGGTTTTTACTGTCTGTCTGGTATGAGTCAGTCCACAATGACCCTACTGGTGCGATTTGGTGAGAATAACGCATCTAGCCCATATTTAACCATAAAAAGTATCTTTTTTTTCCCCCTCCTCTTCCTGTGAGAACAGAGAAAATAGGATTTGTAGGAGGAACCGGGGGATGTAATGCTGTCAGTGATTTGCACATATCAGGGCTGAAACATCAGACAGAGGAAGTACCCAAACAGCTGGGACTGCAACAGATGTTCTCCAGACAGCTCTGCCTCATGAAGATGTAGTATAGTAATAGGTCATGTTACAGAAACAGAAAATTAAAAAGAGTGATTTTACATGCATAAGCCCAGCAGTAGGAGTGACACTGAACAGGGAGAGGCAGCTGGGACCCTTCTGAAGAGATCTTTGTGTCCTGTGCCACCAGGACCTGCTTTTCTAACATGTAGATGTGCCTAGCAGGAATAACAAGACTCACGGTACTCAAATATAGAAGGAGTGAGTGCAAAATCCCCTTCCCATTCTTGTAATTTAAGGGTGGATTCTCAATTACTCGGTGCCTCTGCTTCAAGGTTTTTAGCCTCTTCTGCTGCCTCTCTTCCCCCAGGTCACTGAGCAGGGAGTTTCTCATATACTGACCTAGAAACAAGAGTAGCTGTAGGACGTGCAGCAACTTTGCCTGAAATTTACCTAGATGCTTATCTTTAGTCCTCAGCCATGGTCAGAAGAGCCTCTTATGGTAAAACCAGGTGGTGAAATCCCACCTCGAGCTCCATCGCAGTCTCAGCCAGTCAGCCACATCAACCCAAGACCTCCCAGAGAAGGTCCCAGAGTGTGGTCAGGACAGCCACTACCTTTGCTCTTGGTAGTGGCCTCTGTTTGAATGCTACTGCATTTATCTAGGAAGAAAGAGGCTATCACTGAGACCAAGGGGCACTAAACCTTCCTTTCCTTCATTCTAAGACAGTGTCCTAACCACCAGGTCATAGGGTTTCTTGAGAGCAGTCCAGTCTTTGCCTTGAAGCTGAGCTATTTTGCAGCCAGGAATGCAATAGTGATGAGGTCAGATGGTGAACAGGGAGCAGAGCGCGCAATATCTTGTACTATTATGACTTTTTTTTTCCAAACTGGGCATCTATCGCTTCCACAATGAGCAACATCTGAAAAAAAAGAAACTGGCCTTCTTCACTCTTTTCCTTCGGGTACTTACAGTAATTTGTTACTTTCCTGGCTGATTGCTCTATTTTAATATGTCCCCACAGTTTTCTTCATTTACTTATTTTCATTACAAAGCTGAAGGTTGCCCTCTTACATCCTGAACATGCACTCCTCAGTGCTTTCAGTAAGTTATCATTACCGATGTTTTTCATGGGTATCTTATGCAGCATTGCCACTATGATGCTCTAAAAAACCTCCAACAGTAAAAGTAAATCGACTCCATAGACTATTAAATATATTTAAGTAAACACATTAAGCAAGCGTTAAGAAAAGTGAGTACTCTTAACTTGATGAAATAAGACTGCAAGCACACAAGGGCCCCATAATGGCAGTTTCATTACAAACAGGATCCTGTACGCATATTCACATGTTCCAGCCCCCTCTCCTAATATGAGAAAAGTGTGATCTGTCATGTCTTTGCATGATATCACTGCTCTGCTGGCATTTAAATAATTACAGTACATCGTGAAATGCTTGGGACCAAAGACATCACGGTCCCAAGTGGAAGGCCCTCGTTTTGTTGTGTCTCTCCAAGTTCGTCAAGTTCCCATAGCAACCCAGAGCCCATCAAATAATTAAATAACATATTCGCAAATGCATGGGGCAGTGGCTGGGTTATTTCTTAAAATGTTTGCATCTCCTTCACCGCTCATTTCTGACAAAAGAATAATTTCATTCAGCCTTTAGCACTCCTCGTGCAGTAGTACGGTCCCTTTTACAGCAGTATACAGACGCTGCTGGAAGGTTTAGCTGGCTACTCTGATGCTGCAAGTGGCAGTGTGGCCATCTCTTACTGGGAAATTATGTAGACTAATCTAAGAGAGCAATTCACAGGCATCCCACTGTCTGAAAGTTATTACTCAAAATTTTTAATTAAGGTTTATGAATAGCAAACACTTGCACAAAATTCAGGGAATGATTTGGGAGAAAAGGAAAGAGGAACTGGCATTTTTTTAAAACATGTTTTCTATATTACATTTATAATTAGTAATTGCTTCCTCACTTGGGATTACAGGTTATTATTTTAAGCTTCAGAACATCAGTGACGTGTAGGGATAGATTGATTGCAATTCTCTATTTTTCTTATTTCTGAATGGAGATGGCTTGGAAAACCTGGATATTACCCTTAACTGGGAGATTAGGGTAAGGTATCTAGTCCTTGCCATTCCACATTGTCTGGTATTTCTGGTCCAGACCAGTCCCGTGTTGCCATCTCTCTCTGTCCCTCACCTCCTGTTTGCCCTTCACACTTCCCTGCCGCTTCGGGATCATCCTTGCAATAGTGCCCAGAAAAAATCCCTTGCTGTGAAGAAGAATGTGTAGAGCTGAAAAGGCAAGTTGGATTTTAGAAGGACCTTTAGAAATATTTTCCTGCTGCTGGTAGGACCTCACTGAAGCCTTACTTGACCTGTCCTGGTCGTTGAACATTCTTCATTGCTGTAATTTTGGCTGGTCACAGGATTCCTGTGGGAACCCCAGCTTCTCCACTGCCCAGGATTATGGATGTAAATCATGGCAGGGATTTCTGCAAGCAGCATCTGCTCCCATTGTACAGGATGGCACTTCACATGGCATTGAGTCATCCTCTGCCAATATGGCATGACTTTTGGCGCACAGCCTGGAGCTGTACAGTCATATCTGCTACCTGGAGCAATTTCCCCTGTTTATTGTCCCAGCAGATGTAGGGGCAGACAGCCTGGGCTCCATTTTGCCTCGGCTGCTGTTCCTGGGCTGGTAAATGTTGTGGTTTCTTGGCAAGGTCTCCTTGGCTCCCGACTAGTAGCTTTCTTCCTGACTGAAAGCTTGGGACAGGCAATAAGAAGAAAAACCTGTACTGTAGGAATCTGAGTGCAAAAAATAGTTCATGAGGGACAAGAAATTAAGAAATAACCACATGCTTTCATGGTAATACCTGAAAAGAGGCTGACATTGGTTTTGTAAAAGCTTACAAGGGTGGCAGACAGGCTTGTCCACACTTTCAAGACTTCATGACCCTTTGGAAACTCATCAGTCATGTCCATAATGAAGCTAAAGGCTTGGATGTCCAGTAGCCTTTGCTAAGCACCTCCCAACATCACAGGAGAAGAGGACCAGCAAGGCACTCACGGCTGCTCGTCTTGTTTTTTTCTGCTGAAACCACTGTTTTCTCCTGACTGCTGCAGTAGAGCATGGCAAAAAAACTGATAGAAACCCACGTGCTGCTGAACGTATTTATGCTGAATTCCTGGATAATTTACTGGCTGCAGAGATGATACAGCCCAGATTTTAAACCATAAAAAAAAAGGTGTGAAGGGGAGCGGGGGGAGAGCAGGGGGAAACACGTGAATCTTCCCTCTGGGAGGCTTTTCTAAAAGATATCCAGTTTGGCATGGTCTGGTCTGGGATGCCTCAACTGGAAAATCTGCAGATGAAGGAGACACAAGAGGCTGTTTCAGGATTTGAGAGGCCTTTTTGAGGGTGAAGTTCAAGGAACAAATGGCCAAGGCCAGGGAGAGAGGGAGAAGTCAAAAGCAACCATAAGAGCGTAAAAAGCAGGAGAAGTTTGGGGTCAATTGCTATAATTTAATACAACTGCACCCTTATCTTCCAACACCACAGGAGCTACAGCTTGCATGCTTAATAATAAGCAAGAGATGTACAAAGAAACAAGTTAATTTGGAGGAAGAGGAGGAAGCTGAGTTGAGAATGAGAAAAAGGGTCGATCATTTTGGCTTAATCTACCCCCCAATTTTCACTGTACCCTCCATGACCAGTTTATATTTGAGAGGGGAGTATTTCTTCTCCATCTGTTGATGGAAAGAAACCTTCACCAGGGCTGGTTTGTTGTCAGAGCAGCTCTGCCTGGAGAACTTGGCCCCCACAAGTGAGTAGGAAACTTGTTCCCCATCCTGTGAGAGGTTTCAGAGCTTTTGTTTTTTCCCTCTTGTAATAAATAAGAAGAACAAGTAAAACTCTGCATGCCAAACTCTCCCCCTCCAGTTTCAGATTGGTTCCACTGAAATTTTTAATCTGAAGCATGTGGGAACAGTTTATTTCAATTCTGATATCTAAAGATAATGAAAAACTTTTGAAAAGTTTAGCGTACTGCAATTTCAAAGGTGCTTTAGAATCAAAAGAAATTCTTCATTTAAGGAAAAAAAAAAGAGATAGGGCAGAGAGATACCCTGGAGGTATTCAAAAAACATGTAAATATGGCACTTTGGGACATGGTATAGTAGGCATGGTGGTGTTGGGTTGACAGTTGGACTAGATGATCTTAGAGGTTTTTCCAACCTTAACGATTCTATGATTCTATGGCAAGTTGCAAAGTATATTTTTAAAATGTTTAGTCTGAAGATTCTTCCCTCCCCATATGTTCCTGCAAGCAGGTTGGCTTCTGACAAACCAGTTTCCAGGAAATGTGGCTTTTCTCATGCCGGTTTCCAGCACTGCTTGGGAGATCCTCATCTCTGCAGCCCTGTGCCTCAGACATTGCCCTTAGACCTGTGCTGAAACAGCCCACACTGAGCTTTCATGATTCAAAATCTGTCTGCTTACATGGGCTGGACAAGATGAACTGAGCAGCAAGAGGGACTCTGTTTTTGCTAGCTGATGAGACAGCACAAGTGATCTGATGGGCAGCTTTTGCAGTTAGAATTTCGAAGAAAGCTGTTTATGCTTCCCACCCCCCCTTTTTTTTTTTAAAGCAGTGATGGGGAACTGGAATAAGCAGTCTAACATCTAAAGGGAGACGTATGTGAACCAGACACTGTCTGTCACAGCCTGGAGCAACAGGCACTCTGGTATATCCAAAATATAAAGCATCAGGTATTCTGGAGACTGGGAGAGGATCCAAAACCAAGTTAACAGGGCATTCAGAGTAGAATAAAAGAGACCTTATTTGAGGAGTTATAAAATCACTGAAATATGTTCCATGCATAGAAGGAACAAGAGGTCACAGAAGTGGCCAGTTTGGCTTACGCAAGGCACCAAGGGCAACTCGCTGGCAGTACACATGCTAGACGATGCCAAAGAAATCAAATGTAGCTTGCTTCAGCTTAGGAAGGCCAAGGGACCAATAACACAAAGAGATTCAATTATAACTTGGTCAGTCCCCTGACGCTAGCATGTTTCTGGAGCTGGAACTGAAGCTTTTCCATCCAAAATAGGGTTCATTCTGTATGAGCCCAGTGGCTCACCACATAAAGCTGCCTCCCCCTACTCTGAGCTGGGTTTTAGGTTTTCTTCAGGCCATGGATGGGAAAAGCTTGCTGGAGATGAAGTGCATATCTTATGGGCTATTGCAGAAAGCCTGTCCCCCTCTCCTGGCACTCCCCACCACACTGAAGCCCCATCCCCTCTGCATGAAAAACCCTTAATAATTACACCAGAAGACCTAATGACCCAACTTCTAAGATGGTCTTCAGTGCAGGGTGAGGATGTTGAAGGGGGTCTCTCGTGTCAGAGATGTGCAGGCTAATATTTGGGGCAGCAGAGCTCTGCACAAGATACCCCGACTCTAGTATTTTTTGAGGGAAGGGAGAGGAATGACTGAACTGATTCAGTGCTTAGATTTAAGAAAAAACCTCCAGCTGTTAATCCCACATGAAATTTCTCCCCTTCAGCGTTTTGCTGTTTTTATATAGAGGGTCTGGTACTAGGCAGAGCTGTGCTCGGGGTGCTGGGGTTTGTGAACTGCCATCTTTAGGAGTTGCCTAATTAGGATTTAGGAACAGGGTCTAATACTGATCCTTAAATCCTTCCTGTGAATCTAGTCCCGTGTGTGGAGGCATTTAGTCTTTGGGAGCAATCAACGCAGCCCAACACAGTTTGGTTTTCCTATCTCTAAAACATGCAAGTTGAATAACAACACAGGGAAAATCCTGTAAGAGTTAGGCTCTGTGGTTTTTTTAATCCCTCTGGATTGCTGTTTCTAAATATTTACGTTACCTGAGATTTTGTTACAAACTTAATAATCAGTGCTGCTATAGCCCAGTAAGCAACAAAAACAGTCTGGTTTGCACAATGCTTAGAGAAGGGAACAATCTTGAGTGTCTGGAAGGCTGTTTGCCCATGGCAATTCATAAACACCCTCGTGCGGGTTTTTGTGCGTGTAGGAGTAAATCGCTTTTGTTATCCCTTCTGAAAAGTTAATCTGAAACACAGTTTCCTGTGCAAAAATTAAAGGCAGGCTTATCACCCACATAGCCATAACTCTGCAGGTTATCTGACGATATTTTGTGGTTTAAGTTGGAGCATATTTTCAGAGAAATGTCTAATTTGATACTGTTTTTCTCCTTCTATCTGTCTGCTGTTCTTCCCATTTCCCCGATAACAGTCACTATTAATAGATACGTTATTGAAGCCAGCACTTGGCAGCTCTAGTTTATGGTTTTAATTGAGAGAGGCCTATCTGAGACGTGTGGAGCGCTTTGTTCAGCTTCAGGCACTACAGCTTAAGATGTACTCCATACGCACAAGATCCAAATCACGGAGGAGGAGATAGATGGAAAAATCGTGGACAAATGAAAGAATCAGATTTGCTGAACACCAGACAGCTCTGTAACTCGATGGATAGGCAAGCGCTGGAATGGACTGCGTAGGAAGATTTCTAACAGGAGGTTTTTAAGAGACCTGAGATAGGTGAAGCAGGTCTTAAACTGAGCTAGACGTTCGTTGTTGGACAGATGTATTTCATTGTCCTCCTGATTTAAACCCAGTTCAGATTAGACCTTAAAAGTCTGTACCTTAATGTGGCATTTAAGGATTGAAGGCAAATGAATAATAAAACCTTCCTGGACCTCTCCTCCAAGCCTTTTCTTTGACTGAAAGGGTATGGAGATGGGGTTTAGCACCTTGGGCTGTAACCTAATCAGATCTAGCTTTCTTCAGAGAGTTGGAAAGCTGACTAGTGACAAAAATGTCATCTGAAGTCTGTGAAACACAGAGCAGATGCAGCTCTCCTGAATTTATGCAATATTTTAGAAGTCCTTAGTACACTACACACAAATCCAATGAGAAGAATTTCTATTTCTTCACAAAGCATTTACACAATAATTCTTGTAAGTCTTTATTTTTTGTTATCACAAGAAGATTAGAGCTAAATATCACCTCTATATAGACCTCACCCAACCAGCATCATCTTTTTCAATCTTTCTCTAGAAGGACCTTGTCTTCTGAAGCCACCTATTGCTGAATTTTGTCTTAAATGGGATTCTGTGTTACCGGCAGTGTTTTCTCTGTTGGTGATTACCATTGCTCCCTACGGATCTGTTCTGAATCCATGGCAAGAAGGAATTCACACTGCCAGAGCCCACCTGCTTGTTGTCCAGACCCTTGTCTTACTGATGAGCTCCGCTGTGAAATGCTCCAGGCCCACCAACATGTGCTTCTCATCAGCAGCAAAGGAAGCTGGAGCTGATAAGGTCACACTGGATGAGCTAATCATTTTAATCAACAAATCCCTAAACACAAGAGAGATGCAGCTGCCTGACTGATACAGTTATCCAGCCAGCTCGCGGGAGGACAGCAATTAGCTTGCTGAAATGCTAATGAAGAGGCAAAATTGCTGAAGCAATACGCAGAGCGGGGCCAGGAGTATAAAGAGACTGGTGTGGAGGAGCTGGGGGGAGGTGGAAGAGGAACCTGACTCCATCAGAGATATGGCCAGGTGGCTTGGGGTGGTGAGGAGTCCGCAAATTCGGATCAGAGCCAGACAGGGAGAGGAGCAGCAGGACTGCCCCAGAGCTCCTATATTCGGGTGTAGACCCTGGTGCTGGCCCATCCGGTGCTTCACCACGGGCCATTAACACTGTTCTCACATATTTGAGTGCTTTGGCTTATTAAAGAGTATCGAGAGGATGTTTCTTACCACTAATTAATCTCTCCTCACTCCTCAATGTCTCACTTCACTCTCTTCTTTATGATTCCCCATGGGCCTCTGGCTCTGGAAATCTCATTACCACAAACACCATCTCTTGCTCCCTTCAAAGCTCACATCATTACAGACCCCAACTGTTCTTGTAAGAAAAGCATTTGAACCTTCTCCTGGGCCTTCCCAGGCATTTTAAGCTGTTCAATTATTTGTCCATCAATTACATGAATTAGGCGTAGCAGTGAAATCAGGACCCACTGTCTGAGGTGCAAATGAGGCAAATAAACCACAGCCCTCTCCCCAGTGAATTTACAATCCACCTGCATGTGCAACACTGGCTCTCCGGGATCTCTTGTCGGAAAAATATATGTAAAATGGTATAAAAATTAACCACTCATTGAAGGAAAAGTGAGCCTAAGCAGCACAGAAACACATGGGAGGGTGTCAGCTTGGAAGTCCATGAAGAGTTTCTGTCACTTTAGTTTGTTTGTAGGTTGTTTTTCTTTTATTCCAGTAAGATCTAAGATCTGAGAAGATGATGTGTATTTGAGAAAACATTACTGAGCATCTGGGTGTTGATCAGATCACAGGGGTCATCCTGCAGTATCCCCAAAATCCCCTTCTGGGAGATGTGTTGCATAGTCTTAGCACAAGGACTGAGTCAACGAACCTCTTTTTGCTGACATATATCACGTAACACACTGGGGACCTGGTCTAACTTCTCAAAACTGAAGGTCTAGGGAAAATTGGATTCTCCTCCCTGTACCCCTGGCAAGCTCCTCGGTGCTGGTGATACCACAGGCAGAGGGGATATTTTAGAGTTCCCCTTGTCCTCTTGCTATCACTAGTAGGTTGCCCATAGGCCCACCCTTTTTCCTCCACCAAAGGCATGATAACTCACTTCTTGGTGGTCTTACAGGTGCTGTGCTTCAGTCCCTGTCTAGATGCTGAACTCATGAGCATTGATCAGGGCTTCATGTGCATAGTTTCAGCTTTTAAATTCAATGACTGTGTACCATGACTGTATACCAACCACCTGAAAATCCTCTCTTCCCATGCTCCCCCACCAGGTGTCTTGAGGTGTGTGTTCAAAACCAGAAAGATCCAGGCTGAGAAGCCTTGGCTGGACTCAATAATCCCAAGTTCGTCCTTGGCAAAACTGCTTAACTTCAGTGGGACTCCAGCAGTGATGAATTCTGACCTTTACATGAAAACCAAGGCAGAGCAAGCAAGGGAGTCTCTGTATTCTAATTTAAATTTTACACTCGAGGGATATACATACATTTTAAACCCACCTCCTTAATCCTTGCAGCTGAACCATTCAGCTCTTGTGTTGGCACCGAGAATTCAGGCGAAATGTTTGACAGAGGGCGAGGGAGCTGCTCCGCATCATTAGGGAAAGCAGAGGTAGGGGGCGAGAGTGGGTGACCTCTGGAAGAAACAACCCGCACTGAATGCATCAAACAGTAAAAAGTTGCCAGAAAAGAAGAGGATTAAACCCCTTAAACCGCACTTGAAATCACATATGCCTAGAAGTAGAGAAATTCCTTCCTAACTTGTTTTCTCCCTATATAATTAGTCTTCAAATATGCTTTCTGGAGTGAGCGCATTTGTCCCAATCTAAGGAAACAAATGGAATGATGTAACTGGTTTCTTTCAGTTCCCACTTCAGTGCAACTTCACAATACCCTTGGACTTCAGGGGATTAAGTTCCTGTCTTGGCCGTGGTCCAGTTACTGGTCATTGCTATTTGTCGACTATCCCAGCATTCCAGAAAACATTTTATCCCCTTCATTAACTCACAATTGACCAATCACATAAATCAGGTTAAGGACTAGTGGACATGTCTGCAAAGAAAGGAGAGATTCAAAGAAAGGCCAGATTAAAGAACAGGTTGAATTTCATTTTTTTTTTTTAAGATCTCTATTCTTGAAATTGCAAATAACGACCCCTGCAAAAAAGAACATTAATTAAACCTACCACTCTTTTGTTCACACTTTGAAAAGATGAAAAAAAAATCATTGTTTCTCCAAAAGAAGCCCCCATCTTCTTAAAGATACACAGCTCATTTCCATCATCGTGTTTAAAACCAGGTTGTTTACACACGTAATTTCTGTGAATGTGTGAATATGCGGATGCATAACTGTGTGTCTGTGGTGGGCTCACTGTGCTACCAGTGCACTGGTGTGCTGCTGAACGTTGGTGGACACACTGAGGCAAGGCTGTACTCAGGTCTGCATGAGCCTTCAATTCAGTAAGTCAGGAGAAGTCTTGGCACCAGCTTCACTGAGAGCACGACTGTGTTTAGTACGAAATCAGCTTGCCGTCTTTATGGGTGATGTGCTGGTAGCTGAGGAGAGCTCTGGTGCAGGGCTGTAACCTCTGCTGCATGAACCCAAGGACCCTTAAGCCTCCTCCAAGGTAACAATTAGGGCTGCAGTTTTGCATCCTGCCCTTCCCGCGCCTCCTTCTTTGTTTGCCCACGCTGCAGCCCTGGAGCCATTGGAGAGTGATGCAATTCCTTGTGCCTCTTGTTGGTATTTGGAATACATATTTTTCTCGGTTTGACTTGGGGGAGAATGTTTCCAAGAATGTAACTGGATGGGTTTTAAATTGTACACTTCGCCGTGGGCCATTCTCTGAGCTTTTGCGTATGTGTGACCAACATGTCTCTGTCTGTGGGCAGGACCAGTAAATGCTGCCTCATGATGGGTGACTGGTGTGCCCACATCCTCTCCATTCGAGGCCTGGGTTCCTGTGGGCTCCTGGAGGAGAGGCAAAATATGTGGTTCCCTTCTTTTGATGTCTGTGGGGTGTGATTTTCTGTAATAAAGCATATGTGTTATTTTTGTGTACAAAAACTGCTCTACCTAAGGGATTTGGACCCTACAAGAAGACAGACATTCTTGTTGCGATATTCACTTCAACAGGGAAGGGAAATTTAAGCTATCTAGTCAATGCAGGACCTATTTTCTTTTCTCCTGAGGGAGATAGGGATTATCATGACCCAGCATGGCAATAAGGGTGAAAGCATAGGATCACAGAATCATAGAATATCTCAAGTTGGAAGGGACCCATAAGGATCATCGAGTCCAACTCCCTGCTCCTCGCAGGACTACTTATAACTAAATCATATGACTAAAAGCGGAGACGGTATAGAGAGCTCTACCTTCTCCACAGACTCTAGGCATTGGCCTTCATGTAAAACCTCTTGAAAGATCCAGTAACGCTGCCTCTGTGCAGGTTTTCTATCACTCAGAAAACACAGACCTTCTTGACTCAGGTCTTGGATTTAGCAGGTGAGAGCTGTGGGCTGTCTTCAAGGAATTGCATCTTTAAACAGGGATGAGTCTGACACTGCTATATCTGGGATAGGTATGCACCTTTGCATTTCCATCCAAGATGCAGCTTTTATGGGACCTTGTGTGACAGTTAACTGCTCTTCTGGCCTTGGGATACCCCCTTTTACGTTGGCATAACAAAAATGCTTCGAGGGCTGAGGGCTCCAGCCATTCTCTTCTTGGTCAAAATGGTCCTTGCTGGCTCCAGAGGGTGGCATGGAGACCATGACTCTGGACAAAGTTTTTCTGGAGAAGAATCATTGCCCTTGGAGGAATGTGAAACTCACTGGTGGTATGTAGCAGATGATAGTCTCATCCTCCTTGGTCCAGTAGGGGCCTATTCAAGGGGAGGGCAGAAAACTCTCCAGTACCAGCAGCCCCAAAGCCCCTAGATATCCCACATTGCCTTTGGCAACACTATCAGGCAAACTTGGGTCACCTGCCAGAAGTCTTTGGTGGGATCATGAACCTGTTCTCCCTGGACCTATGACCCAAGGATGAGGAAAAGAGGGATAACAGAGATCCTGCATGGTCACTTTCCTCATTTTACTACTTGGGTTTTTTTGAGGGCAGGATGGAGACAGCTTTTGTGATGTAGATGCATCACTGATTTATATAGTGGCATACAAACATCAGTGTGACAATATTTATACCGTTAAAGGGGTTTATCAAAGTAATATAATGAAGTGGCTAGTCAGGGTCTAAATTTGCAGCAGCTGCCCTGACATCAGTAGGACCTAAGTCAATCCCCCCAATATCAGTGGACAAAGCCCAGATTTATGCCTTGTAATTCCTCATCATGTTGGGACAAGAAAAGATGGAAGTCAGCATGAATTCAGTGTGGAGGGTCTAAAGAATGGAAGTTGAGATTCATTGAACTTAGTGCATTAAACATAGAGTGTGATTTAAAATCCCAAATGCCATTTGGCATCCATCTGGTGCCTAGATGATGCCTAAATAAGAGCAGTTTTTCACCCATTACTTTTAAGCAGTCTTCCTGGCAAAAGGACAATGACGTGTTGTACTGCTATTGCATTTGCACCAACTTTTCACTAAGTACTGATTTATGTTTATTTAATCACTATTACTGGTTTATATGTTATGCCTCATTTCTTTAAACAGTATGATTTCCCCCCCCAAAAAAAAAAATCTGAGTAAAGGATTTATGATGGAAAAATCCATAAAAGGTCCCTTTTGTTCCACCTAATCGAATTTCACCTCCCATTACCATTACCTTATTCCTGTTCACAGCACAGAGAATGAAAAGCTTTGGCAAGTTTTTGGGTGAGTACATCCAAGAAGTTAGAAATCTTGGCCTTTCTTCTGGAAGGTATTGTGTAAGGCATACGTCCTGGACACATCCCTGTGCTTTCCCCCCGTTCCCTCCTGCATCGTACCTATAGTCAGCCTGAAGTTGTAGCATAGCTGCGTTCAAGTATTCTGTAGAATAGTTTCTCAAACCTACATTAGCTCAAAAAGCTTTGCTGGATCTGTTTGGCATTTAAATCTTCAAGAAACGGTTCAGACAACACTGGCAGTCCTTAGCCCTTGATTCTCTGGGTCTTTGGTGCAGGATTGATTCCAACCCTAGCAATTACCTGGCAGCATCACATTGCAGCTTTGTATCATGCCGTTCTTGTCTCATGCCACCAGTTCAGCAGCAGTTCAGTGACTTCACTTAGAGCTGAAGACCACGTCCATGATTTCCTGCCTGAAAAGGACCAGTTTCCTTTGTGTTCTCGTTTCTAACCATGCTCAAGTACTGTCTATTCTTAACAAAGAAGTGATCCGTTGTGTGGTAATGAACGAGCCAGTCTACATATAAACTTTCTTCTGGAAGGAACATGCTGCTCAGAGAGGTCAAAGGCCCTCAGTTGACAACAGCAATATACTTTAACGAGTAGGAGGCATTTTGAAAAAGAAGTATCTGTACTCTTGACCTAGCTCCACAAAATGAATAGGAAACTCCCTGTGGTCCTAAGTGCAAAACTGAGATCCTCCAGCCCTGGCTCAGCTGCTGTCTGCGTGTGCTACTGAAGTCTGGGGACGTGATTTGCATGGGGACTTGGACCTTCAGGTGTTCAGATGTGTGAACAACCTAGTTTTTCCCTTCACAGTATGAGTTTCACAGTGGTCCAGACATACAGAGAGGTACAATCGCAGGAAGGGAGGGGTCCTTTACATGAATATTTCTCGTGCCTAAGGACACTGGAAGACTGAAAAGCTGGGACAGGTCTATTGTGAACTACCTGGCACATGTTTTGCCAGAAGTTAGGGATGGTTTGCTGGATACCCAAGTGTGTATATATATATACATATACATATATATACCAAGTGCACCCTTTGCACATCCAGCTAAATTTTGAACATGCTGGACACCGACACATGTCACCTACAGCTAAATCCTGCCAGACTGCATACAAGAGGCATTTCTCTAGCTGTTTCACCAGCAAGGTGCACACCCACTGGTGTTTACAGGGCATCTGTTAGGACGGGCATTTCACAAAATGCAGCCAGCAGACGCAAGACTGAAGGAAGATTTTCTAGGAAGAAGAGTTTATGCAACCAACTACGTAAGAGTTATTAGGTCACTTAGGTGGCTTCCACCCCATATCACTCATCCAAATAACACAATGATAAAATCCTTTTGCTGGATTAAAAGCATGACTTTGTAAGGTATAAAAGAGGTTAGCTCCTCTCTGCAGACATCAGTCTTGGCAAAAGTCTGTCTCATCTCAGGAGTAAGGGCATTCTTATGGATCCAATTAGAGAAAAAACACTGTCTGGCAAGAAAGAGCAGAACCTATAATACTTCTGATTATAGAATGGCAGCTGGAATAAAATTTTCTCATATGGGAACATGTAAGCTCAATGTGTAAGGAGAAACTGGGCTTGCCAGACTTAATTAGAGTGAGAGAAATGGCCTACGGTCAGAAACTGCATACATTGTCCACTCCTGGCTTCTGGGGCTGAGCCAGACTCAGAAGTTGGTGGGACAGCACCCTGCACCGCACTGCCAGAGACAGGAGTTCAGACCAAGGGCTCCTCACTGCTGGTGGTGAGAAAACTGCGGACTTTCTCTTTCGTTAAAACGTTATCTCATCCTGGTGACTGAACGATAGAGGTTCCACCAGAAAGTCTCAAAGCTCACTCTAAATAGCTGTTAGCGATGGGATGTGGGCCAGCGTGTTGCAGTGAAATGTACACATGCTGGAGGCTGGTTTGGACAGTAAGAGGGCCATCGCGGGTAATACATCAGATCTGTCCACCTGAAGTACATAAATAGCTGTAATTACATCAGTATCTAAGTGCCTCATAGCACTCTTCTAAGCTAGAGATTTCCTGTTATTCCCAATTTATATGGAGGCCTGGGGGACAAGGAGACTATAGGATTTCAGTGGGATCTAGACATTCAGTTACCCTTCCAAGACCTACCCTTGGGGACATGTGTATCATCATGCAAGAATGGCCTCTGAAGGGCTGCCAACTGCCTGTCCACGAGATGGTGGAGCCGGAGTGCGCTTGCACTGGTGCACTGTCCCGCTGCACTCATTCAGGCACCAGAGCTCACACAGGGCTTGGAAGCTGCTTTGCAGACAGGGTTAGAAATAGGTGCAGATTTACTGGGAGAGTAGAGTAGGGTGAGGGAGTTGCAGCATCCTCACTGGCACCATGCATTGAATCAAGCATGCTCCTGCTCTCCTGAGTCAGGATCCTGGATCCCGGGGGATCGTTCCCCTAACAACAGCTTCCAAGGTGACATCAAAACAATTTTGTTTTCCTTAAGCTTTCGCTGAACTAAATAAATCAACTTGAAGCAGAATCATGAGGTGGTGGAAAAGGTTTAGAGAGAAAAGCAACAAAAGAGGCCTTGTTACCAACCTGCACTAGTGCGAATGTATTTGAAACAATTCTAATATAAGAGGACTTATCTCATAGATAAAGTGTGAGTGAGGGATTTATAGGGGTTTTTCTAAAATAAAACTTTCCTTTGTGAGCACAGACACATTTTATCCAATTCTTGGTAGTTGGCTGCAGGATAATATTCTTCTTTTGCTTTCTTCCATATTATGTGCTTACATTTTATGCTTCCCAGGACAGAAACTGTCCTGAAGAGTGACTAGGACTTCAGTCTCAGCGGAGGTCTCTAAGTGTTATTGCAAATACAAAGGCAGATCAGTGCATGCCCACTTCTGCATCAAGCCAAATATCACTTGTCCTACAGACTCAAGATCTTTGCTTCTGGCAAAAAATCTTTTGCGTGAGGGGAAAGAGAGGCCCATAAAATTCTCAGTCTTCACTTTAAGTGGGTTGTCCCACTTTATGCAAAGGGAAATGGACATATCTTAAAGGAACACAAGAGAATCCCCGCTTTTCACCTGACGTAGTTATTCATGGCATCATGCTCCCATGTGAAAGGGCATCGTGTACCCTACTAAAGACCAGGAAGGGTTATGTCCCTTGGCTCTCTTCTTGAGGCAAATGTACAAGTGGTATCTTGGGCTCAGATGTATGCAATCCTTTGAAATTTGATTTGTCACCTGGTCCTGTTGCCTGTTATGCAGAGTGGCAGTGGGCGGAACTGTCATGTTGATGTCCCCATTGGTGACCGTGTGTATTTCGGGAATGCTCTGTAATACAACCTGGCTCATTGTTGACAGCCAGAACTTTCCATGAAGTCCACAGTCTCCTTTTCTTCTCCTCGGCTTGCTTACTTATTAGGGGGCCAGCAATGAAACAGGTGTGCCTGGGGTGCAAGGATGCACCACCACACCAAACAGCAAGGTTCAGGCAAAGCAGGAGAAGGCACTTCCTGGGGAAGAGATTTCTTGCCACCGTATGCAGGCTGTCCTTATATATCCATCATTGCCTGGTATATTACCCAAGGGCAAAGATCTGACCAACTTCTAAGCAGGCAGTGTGCCATCGTAACAGATGGGCATAAATGGGGCAGCCAAGAAGCCATGTATGTGCATCTAGGGTGTTTAAGGGTTGGATTCCCAGCCAGGAACGTCGGAGCAGCTGTCCACCCTCAGTTTACGTTCCTATAGTTTAGGGGGATCTGCCATCACTAATCCAGCTTCAGAGCTGGTTTAACTTTCAGAAATTAAAAATAGCATGCACCGCCCCATATGGAGAGTGAGTCTTGACCCATTTACATCAAGGGGTTGTGTGGGTGAATGGAGGGGGGCTAGCATCAAAGAACGGCAGGGTGGGGAAGTGTGTTGACCTCCATTTGTCTTTTTGTTGGGATTCGCTGTGGGACTGTGTTAGGAATGCCTCCACGCACCAGCTAGCTCTGGCCAGGGTGCCCAGGGCAGGATTTGGGCTCTGTTGGAAGCTCTCTGTTCCCTTGCACCAGAGAGGACCAGATTCTGCTATCCTATTCATCTCAGTCCTACAGCTCCATGCTACCCTATGTCAGCAGTGGCTGGATCTAGTGGTTCAAAATTGACATTTTAAAGGTCTAAATGCTCCATACTTAAAATTGAATCCTCCTCACAAATGTCTAACATCTGGGTTTCAGATTCCGCCACTGATGGATGCCTCACCCAAGCACTTAATCTCTGCAAGAAAGATGTGTGGGTGTTGCAGAGATGTGGATGCAGCTCCTCACAGGGAAGGAATAAGATTTTTCCTGAGTCTAATTATCACATTTTAGGCATATTTGGAGTCTCAGAGCTAGAACTAATAAAGGATTTAGATTGAAAAAGGTCAATCACTTAAGAATCTTCCTCAGATGCTTAGCTGCCAAAGAGGGATCCAGACCCCTGAATTGGGGGTTGTGGCTTATATACTTCACAGATCACTTAAGAAAGGGTGTGGACCAGTCAACATATGGGGACCCACCTTAATTAACCCCAAGGAAAGGCTAAATACCAGTCTGTGTTTGCAATCTTGCACCTCCTGAAATTTGGAGCAGTGATAGCCTGGTGATTAAAGCATCTTGATTCAATGCTCATCCAAAGCATGGAGATCCTTACATCTCAATCTATATGACATACATATGTGTAAAACATGACAAGAGCCCAGGATTTATCCTCTTTCCTCCTCTTGTAAAAAGTTATTCTTCAGCCATTGGGATATCAGGAGAAGTTGGCTGTACCTTTACATCCCAGCTGGTCCAAGTGGGAGCTCGCCCCAGAACCTCTGCTCAGAGCAGTGGTTGTCCCCTACCAGGTTTCAGTGTGAATTAGGTGTCTGGCAGAAAGACTGTTGGAAATGTAGTTGACAGTACAAGTCAAACTGTCTGGAGGGAAGCTTTGGAGTTATAGCTGAAGGACTCAGTGGTCCCAAATTTTGCACACAGGCACACCTGAGACACCTGGACTCTTTTGGAGTCTGAATGCTCAAAAATGCTATGATCCTAAGAGGATTTCAACTTTGAAATCTTACTGGGCATCTTTAGGTGCCACAAATGTTGCAAAAAAATGACCATAAATTACCCCAAATCCTATTTTTCAAAGTTACTTGAGCTTTGTGACTTGAGATTCAGGGCATGGCTGCACAAACAAGTCATCGCAGAGTGAGCCAGGGGATGGCTTTATTTCAGCTCACTGACTGTGGGTAAATGCCTGTTCTTACCCATGATAGAGTGTGAGGTAGATCAAAGGAGTTGGAGTTAGCTGTCACTCCAGAGCATTCCCACAGTCAGCCAACATGACGTGGCCCATGGTCTATACACTGGGTCTTCTGTTTATGGCCTTGCCCATGGGAACGTGCTGGTACAGTTGTGGTTTTACCCTCCAAGGTCACACAGATGCAGCTGGAAATTTTTTCCATCATCTGAAACACCTTATTTTTTCCACCTTTCTCCTTCTCTGGTATTACTTATTTTACAGTTTTTCCGCATTGTAAATTAAGTCCCATAAAGCATGTGAATTTGGAGCTCATACGAGAGATACTCAGCAAAACATTGAATTGTGTCATGGCATCTTCCAGGGGCCCCAGTGCACACCACAGTGTTATGTAGTATTTGTAGCTTACAAGCGACCTGTTGGGATACGCCCATCACAGTGCAGTTATCACAGCTGTGAAAACTAGCACACCTAAATGTGGTATTTGAGTTATCCTGAATCGCTGGGTTTCAACCCATAGGCTATGAATAACGTGTGTCTATATGAGTGTTGTCCCTGTTTTCTGAGAGGAGAGAGCATTTCAGAGTACATTGCGTCTCTGCAAAATAGTTCTACGCAACACTTAAGTCAACTTCTTTGTGATGATAATTTGCCCTGTTTGTCTCAGTTGGTGACTTTCTTCTGATTCCTCTCTCATAATGTCAGTAGATTCTAGTTTTATTCACCATCTGCAAGCACTGTGTGCTGCAATGTAAACAAGAGAGAATAATTTCTGGATCTGCACACCTGGAAATGGCATTATTAGCACCGAAACAATTAGCAGAATAGGAAGAAAGGGGATACAACATGGATAAATGTTAATTTTGCAGCATTATTGGAATATATTAAAACAGAGTACCTGTTAAAACCTATTGTTACCTGTGATATTATAAGTATTCAACACTTCTATTCGGGTGGTGCCAAGGCATCCTGAAGATGGACAAGGGCAAGATTTTGGTAGGCAGCTAGTAACCCAGGAATGCAGGAGCTCTGACAGCATAGGATTTACCCAGTCTCCAGCTGCTGCCTAAATAAAGGAATCATCTGGTTTGTGATATTCATTATGAATCTCATGTCATGTGAAATTCTTCTTAAAAACACAACTCACGGAGTTAAAAACAAGGCAAGAGCTGTAAAAATGAGCGAGACGTAAAAATGAGTGAGACGCATCGTACAGGTTCGTGATTGTTGAGGACGACATATGAACCTTACTTGAAGCAGGGATGGTTACCCTCCTCTTCCTCATATCCAGCTTTCACCATTAGTCTTGCTCCTCTTCTTGCTGGCTGAGCAGTTTTCTGACTCTGTTAATGAGAGCAGAGCACCTTCACCAGAAACGGCTGTGAATCTCTCACTTTGGCGTGGTGGTTAGGACTGTTTTTGGGAGGAATTATGACCACTTAATTTGGGAGCAGCATGGGAAAAGTCAGAGTTATTCTCCACCCAGGCTGGAACGGGGATGTCCGTGGCACCAGCCTGTCCTGCATCCTTTGGCTCGTGCTGGTGACGTGGCCACGCCGGTGCTGGCATCCCCTGTCATTCCCCAGCCTTGGCATCTGGAGCACTCGGGTTTGGTGTATGAAGAAAAGACCTCTGTTACGACAAAGCAGAATAAGGCTTTGCTTTCAGGAACTTTCTGGATTGCCCTATTCCCCAGTCACTATAATCCTTCAGCAAACGCTTTGTGAGCCAGCTTTCGCACTGCTTCTAGGAACACACAGGATATTCAACCAAAATGTCATGCGTTGTCTGTTTGACCTCTTGGCATTTATTGACATAAGTTTACCTCATAGCTACTATTTTCCTAATAAATACTGTTTAGGGTTTGTTTTTCAAGCTTAAATGGAAAATCCCAAATTGTGTCATGAGAAGAGTAAACACTCCTACATGTTGAACATGTTCTGTTTTCCATTGCTCTGCTGCCAATGTCTGGGGGTGAGAAAAGGCCCAAACAGGCTGAGTGTCGAGAGTGTAGTAGAAGCAGGCGGCAGCCAACTTGGAGTCTGGAGCTTGCGTGTTGCTGCAGCAGCTGAGCCGCTATTGCCCCAATCCATTCACAAAGGATCAATAATCAAAGCTTTCTCCTTAATCGACAAATGCAGCTATCCCTGCCCTGATGAGCTGCTGGAAGGAGTGTTCTTCAGTGAAAGAAATATAATTTGCTTGTACAGTGCTGGGCAGACCACAACCAGTTTGAAGAGGTGTGCGTCTTGCCCATCTGCATGCTGGACACCTCTGGACCATGGCGCTTGGAGAAGTGGTGGTGCAGCAGAGTTCCCTGGGTTTTTTACCACCTGAATCTGAGCTCTGTCTCTTTGCAAGTCTGAATTCAGAGCAGCATTTTAGGGAAATGAAGGGATTACATTCCAGAAAGGCCTTGGGAACAGGGCTGGATGATGAGGTGCCTGAATTCAGCACACAGCCACCTGACACAGCAGGTGCCTAATTTTCTGCCAGAAAGTCTAAGCAAGCCTGCCAAGCCCTGGCAGAGCTAAGATACCTGGAGGTGTGGATGAACCTCAAGGGATTCCCATACCAGCCACTCCTCTCCCTTTCCTGCCTATGGACCAAAGTACGGGGGTATTTAGATAATGCAGGGGGATGGCCTCTTGAGGTCAGCTGAATGACTTGTGTGGCCACGTGGAGAACCTCTCCTCCAGCTCATCTGAAGCTGGGCTATCACTTCACACTTTGTTTGCAAGGTCAGATAGCCTTCCAGCTAATACAACCCTGTTTGTTGAAGTTTTCTCACTTTCTGTACACAGTTAAATATCCATCAGGTCAGGAGAGACAGGGAGAGATGAGCTGGAGGAGGAATATCATTTTCAAATCTCAGATTCAGTCTCCTACATTTCAGGTGTGTGTTTTCACCCCATGGCTATATAAGAGAGTGGGAGGAAAGACAGACCAGCCCTGAAGACCTTACAGTAGCAGAGGATTCACAGCTGAGTTACGTACCTAATTGCACTGCAATATTTAATTTGCTTTGTCAATTTTTTCACATTTAGTTGCCAGTTTTAAGCTGCCTCTGTCTTTGCCCAGATCTGAGCTAGTGTATATAAAATCAGAATACAGCCTTAAAAGGCTGATTGTTTGAGACAGGCTTTCCCTTCAGTTATACTATATTTACCCCACCGATTTCAGTGCCGAACTCCCTGTTTGACCTATAGGGAGGGGAGAATTACTTTTTCTGCATGGAGCCAACTTTGAGGTCTGACCAATGAACACGAGTTCAAGCATGCTGTGTCCTCCTTGTGTCTGTGAGGTACCGGGCCTTTCTGAAGCAGCAGGCTGACATCTAAGCTCTCACTTGCGAGAAATCTCAGTGACATTGAAATAAGTGACAAAACTTCTATCGATTTTCCACTGGGAGTGATTTTGCTGAAAGCAATTAGACTTCGATAACAGAAATACAAAAACATCTCAAACGCTAATGTGGTCCAGACATTGGTGTTGAAATGAGAATTGTCTTGCAGAGATGTGTTACTTGGACGAAATGGAGGCAGCTTCGAGAAGGATTCGCTCAATGATTTTATATGTGGGCAGTTATTGGAGGTGAACGGCTGAGTTATCTCCTTCCATCCCTGCAAAGGGACCTGATTTCTCACAAGGTGAGTTTTCAGATGCCTCTTTCTCAAGCCGGGCACGGCACAGCTGAGTTTCCCAAAACTGCTAGTCACTTCAGAAATGTTTGGCTCTGGTATCTGTCCTGAAAGCTTTTCTTGACACATCCAAAGATAATCTCAAGTCTGCCAGAAGGACCTTGGAGCCAAAATATTAACCTTTCATGTTTCATTTCTGTCTCCAATGAGTTTAGTCATGTTCTTAGGTAAGAAGCAACTTGCTTCTGCTGGAAGCTGCTTTGCTCAAGCCTTGCACCACACGTGCCCAAGTGTTTTTGCAAGGAGAGAAAAACCAGCTTCCCACCAGGCTGGCTGCTTAAGGAAAGCAAGAAGGTGGATGGCAGCTAAGGAGCTTTTTAATGCTCCAAGAGTTTTGTCTGTTCTTTCTCTTCTCTGAGTGAGCTGATTGGCATCCAAGACACATTCAACCATGCTCTGCAAAAAGGCAATATTTTAACAACTGAATGGCTCATTCACCTAAAAACTCACATTTTCCAAGAAACCATGCCAAGCTGGGTTTGAAAATTTACATGCAAATGGATCATGGGATATGTGTGATAATTTCATGACTTTCTATGACACTTATTGTGAGGATAACAACATGCTTTTGTGTATTAATGCAGGGACTGATCCGTTTTCCAGAAATCCTTACCTTATAGTAGATAAGATAAGTATAGATGTAAAATACAAGGCTTACTTCACCCACATGCAAGTCCAGCTGTTTGCAGATGGAAAGCTGCCATCGTTTCACAGTTCATAACAACAGTGTGTAAAATTTTAGAGCTGAAATTGTATTTCTCCCACATACTGACTGCTGTAGATGTTGTCACAAGCTGCATGAGGTTTACAGCTGTGCAAAGAGGTGAGTAAGGGGATGCTGACTTCACCTGTTAGTAGAAGGTGACCAGCCAAATACTGCATTCAAAGCAATCTTGCATCAGTGGCTTGACTCACCTTCACTTTTCCAGCTGCTCCCAAATCAGAAGATCTTTAACGGCTGAGCTTTCCCCAGGCTGTATTTTCCATAAACGTATTAAGGTTTTAACAAAGATGCTCCTTAGAAAAGCAAAGGAAAAGTTCATCAAACTGGGTAGGTGAGGGTAGTGATTGAACTGGAAAAAAACTACCGTAAATATGGGCACATACCAGACCATTTAAGAATAATAACACAAATAATCGGGCACCAGTACTGGCACAGAGTTGAAGAAAACGTGGAGTGTGGGATCAGGTGAGAAGAAAGCAACACTTAAACAGAGCTCCATAAATAACTTGTTTAATGGGACAGAAGGATACCAACCAATGGAAAAGTAACAAGAGAGTAACTGCAAACTTTGGGATTAAGGAGGTGCGAGCAGGGAGGAGGAGGCAGCTCAAAAAAGGGCAGTGTTAAGAAAAATGGAAGCAGAGTCATAGAAAAGTAAAGTGGAAAACTGAGAGTATAACAGGAGAAATAACGAGATCCAGGGCAGAAACCCAACCTACAGGGAAGATACACCCCACTTCATGGCACAAAAGTCGGTTTGAAAGGGTTGTTTTGCAAATAATATATTATAAGAGACCCAAAATAGCAAGAGTTTAGGATGGCAGTGGGCCATGTGGTCCATCTACCCACTGTATCTGTCCACCA
This sequence comes from Balaeniceps rex, assembly GCA_013401315.1. Taxonomy (NCBI): domain Eukaryota; kingdom Metazoa; phylum Chordata; class Aves; order Pelecaniformes; family Balaenicipitidae; genus Balaeniceps; species Balaeniceps rex. Next base: position 85,668 of record VYZW01007972.1, on the reverse strand, counting down.
TGGGACGTGTTTTCCCTCCAAATGCCGGGCTGACTCATGCTTTAATGTGTTTGCCGTTGCACAACTGCTTTTGGATTTCTGTGAAGCATGCAGACATTTCTTTTAACCTCCAGCCTTCGCTGCTGTTTATGAGCTTTTGATGGTGTTGTTTTGCGTGTTTGAGTAAGTGAGAGTCAGACCGCATGACCCTGTGGGCTGGAGGGGACCCTTCTCCTGGCTCACCCAGGGACTATTAGCTCCATTTAACAGCATAAATGTCCAAGTGCCACTGGAAGCAGTGGGAAGGTTGCCACCGGTTCAAATTAGTCTAGGGCTCAGAGCCAAAAGTTTCTTTGAACCAAGATAGGGAGACACTTGCACTCTGTCCAACTCACGGAGGCTTGTGTTTTGTGATTCATTTCCCTTTTTCAGTACATCGTGGAAGAAGGATGGCCTTTGAATATGAACATCCACAGGATGCGTATAGTTAGCATGAGACTTGTGCTCTTTACAAATTATATGCACTTAAGAACTGAAGTCATTTAAAGCCAGACAAGTTCCTCTTCAAATGACAGCTCCTAAGCAAAGGCCTCTTGAAGTTCAGGACTGAACTTGCTCTTTCTTGAAGAGCCAGAGCCAGAAGCAGAAGTCAGCGGGATCCAGAAGAGTTTTTCCACTTCCAAGAAAAAAGCAAGACAGAAAGTTGAATGACATTCCTGCACAGTGGGAAGAGGGGGCATATCAGAGGTCTCCTGAACCCCACTTCTGCTGAGGCTCAGCCTGCTCAGCCTGCAGCCCTCTTGGCCCAGGGGCATCCTCACCGGACAGCCTGGGGTGCACGGCAGTGGGCCAGGGAAGCGCTGGCAAAGTGTTTCTTGTGAAGGAACATAGGAAATGGCAGCTGCTTGTGACAGGGTGGGAAAACCAGATAGTCAGGGAAGTTCGTGCCTGCAGCAGGTTTGCCTCCCTGGAAGCTATGAAGAATAATTCAACCAAAGAAAAAGAAGGGAAAAAAAATCAAGAAGAAACATCCAGAGATGAAATGAGAAAACAAGCCAAAAAGTCATTTGCAAGAAGCGATTTTACTTGACTTCCAGTTCTAATGCCTTTTTTTGCATTGGCTACTCTTTTCTTTGAGCACCCTGAGCATCATTAAAAGTCCATTTATTTCACTAGCTTGTGCATCAGGCTAATTATATCCTGTGCAGAGCACACTTGGACTTGACAACCCAAAAGGGACAGATAGAACTGGATTCATCAAAAAGATTTTTTCATTTTATAGCACTATAAAAAATAATGATACAATTCAGTCCCAAACTCACAATAACCAAATCTATATGGCACAAAATCCTTTCCTCCAAATTTGGACTTCCTAGTTGAAGCTTCAAAGATTTTTCTCTCCTGTATTTTCTCTGTCTCTCCACCAGTCTCAGAGGACATCAGGTCGCTGCCTCACCTAAAGGTGTGCAGAATGAATTAGTCAATAAAATTAAATTACTGTTTTTCTATCAACAGTAAAGCCTGGGGTTGGCCAAAACTGCGTAACTGATTCAGGAGCACAAATAATATTTAATTCTGATATAATATGGCTCTGAGGCCCCTTTCAGTGAGATACTTTAAAAACATAAATGTAGGCAGTGCTGGCCTCAAAAGAATTTATGTGCTGGAGGCTCTGATCCTACCGATATAAATCTGTGCCTAGATGGAGGACTCTTTATCTTGCAGAAAGTTCAGTACTGCTAATGATTATTGAGCCAGAAATGACCCCATTGAAACCTGGGTTCCCTGGCTGAGTTTGTGAGGCTGACAGCTCCCCTGATTTGTAAACAGGGTGAAGCAAGCTGCTCCTGAACCAGATATCCACAATGGCACTTTTACAGCCATTTTTTTCTGATTGCAGCTGTGCCATAAATAACCCGAGATAGCCCTCTTTAACAATTGTTTAGGAACTGGAAGCATAACTAACAATTTCCAAGTAACGGAACTTTCACTTCTAACAGGATGGAAGAATATAAGAATTTGGGGCGTGACTGAAAAATGTCATCCCACAACTGTGTACTCTGGCAGTTTTCCAAAAGCGCTCTTCGCTGGCCTAGCATTGCTCCATTTATGCGCGTGTACCACTCAGATATCGCCATGGGAGCAGATTTTGCCTAATACAAAGCTGTTTCATAAATCCTGTCCCTAAATGTATTCTGCACATGGTTTGAACCGATTACATGAAAGCATGAGCAGCATCCTCTATTCCGGGTCGCCCCTGAGCACAAGCTGCCCTGAAGTCATCGTACCTTTGCTATATGAAAGATATACCCCAAAAAATCCAGACCTCTACATTTGCCTATAAATATGCTTGAATCCTGGTGGAGGAAGGTTCCCTCTGGCAAGAGCAGGCTCCCTCTGAGTCCACGGCCATGCAACCACCGAACCACAAGACCATAAAAAAGTGCCCCAGGGGGAACGTAGACCAACAGGGTGCCGAATAGACGCAAAGCTGAACTGCGGGCTTGTTTCAGACAAGTACTTTGGAAACAAAAAGCTTTCGTTAACTTGTTACATAGCTGGATTTGAGAACAAAATTTACAAATGGAGGTTGGAAGGGGATTTGCACCAGGTGTGTATTAGCATAACACCAAGTCTCATTTTAGATTCCAGACATTGGGATTTAAGTCAAAAAGTATTCATGGCACCTTCCTTCGCTTTCCACCAGTTCTTTGACAGAAAGTTTTTCTCATCCTGGGAAGGACTAGCAGCACAAGTCCTTTCTGTCCCAAATATTTATTGGAATGACTTCCCATTTCAGAAACCAAAGAAAAAAAAAATCGTTAAAGATTTCTAATTAATTAATATTATCTTTGATGTTACCCTCCCCTAACCTTTCTTACAAAGGGTAAGCTTTCTTAGCCTGTGATAAGAAAACAAGTTATTTAATCAATATATTTTCCAGTGTACGTGTACTTTGGCAGAGAGTTCAAGTTGTCTCTTTTGAGCATGTGTGTGTCTCTGCGCGGATATGTGTGTATGTGTAAGCGTTCCTGTTTCAGAAAACAGAGTTGTTGGACATGAATAGGAATGTGTCTGGCATCTTTAGAAGAAAGACTCAGAACGAAATCAGTGTTTGAGCGAGTTTTGCAAGATATCCAGCTCTGACTATTTTGCGGTTAACTTTCCATTCCAAATTTGCTAATGGTGAGCTGTCCAGACCATGTCTCTTACCAAAGAATTTTGGAATCGTGAGAAAACAATGAGTTAGCCGTTAGGAAAGATTAACCTCCCAATCTTAATCTTTCCAACTATCACTTTACAGAAAAAGGGCATTCATGTCTAAATCACTGCTAAAGACTCTTGGATAAATTTCTTTCTAGCCTAATTCCACTGAAACTGTCACTGTTACATCAAATATATGGTGATTTAACGCGAGCTGGCTACAGTTATTGCAACAGTGTTAGAATTGCCGTCGAATGTTGGAGTCCTGTTAGTGCTACTGCACACTGTATTTACACAGAGAAAACGTACAAGCTGAACAGACAAAAGAGACAAAGGATTGCAGAGAGAGGAAATATTTTTACACTTTAGGCAGTAAAGACTCAAACTAATAAGATGATTTGCCCACAAATGTATAAAGAATTTAGGAATGAATGCGAAATAAACCCAGCCCTGCTAAAGCCCACACCATCCCTCCCTATTGCTTTCCAAAACACATTAGTGTTTAATTTATTGTGGAAAGGGCAGGTTGTCCCTTCTGATTTCACCGGTGTATCCACAACCAGAACAAAATGTAACAATTCAGAATAACTGAATAAATCGTTTCCCAGAATAAGTCTGCTGGCAATCCAGCAGACTTATTATGTTATTATTATATTATTGTATCAATAACATTTTCGGCCTAGGAGCAAAAAGGTGCTTAGTGCCTGTCACTTACTCAGGCATTTTAATCCCTGCTGCTTTCCTAAACAGGATCTAGACTCCTCAATATATTTGTAGTTCTCAGGCTCCAGGTTTTAAAAGTCAGAAATAAAAATATTTATCAAGCTGCTTTTTTTTTTCCTTTTTTTTTTTTAACATTAAAAAGCTGGCTCTGTTTTGTTCAGGAACCTACCTTGTAAATACATGTCCAACCACTACCACTGCTAATCTACCTGATTGGTGACATGAAGTTGGCAGTTATGGCCTTGACATCCTCTATCCACATGGTTGCATAACAACTCTGTGTATTTTAACCCATGATTCTGCAAACTATGGAGACAGCAGCTGAATCCTCATTGCAGCGTCATGACAGCAACGCTGAGGTTTGGTGGCTCCAGATCTGGTGGCAAGACAGCAGCCAGCTGTGCTACTGTGCTGCCTACACATGTCCATCCTGTGAAATTTGCCTGTTGATCGTCTGACTGCAGCTTTCAAATAGCACATTTTGGAGTGGGAAAAAAAAAATGACAAAAAAAGTCCATCTCGCCAAGGTTTGGATTCTAGGCTGCTGTCAGTGGTTTGGGGGGTTGGGATGGTGCTGAGCCCAACAACGCAAGGGACTAACACTGACTGCGTTGAAACCACCATGGAAATGCAGACCTGTGCGATAGGGTGGACAGGGCAGCATGGAGGGATGCACGCCTCACGCCGCTGGCTCTGCAAAGGGAGATTTTTGGCTTGAAGGCTCAACAGCTGTAGCTAGTCCAGTTGCGGGTTTGCCGCTGGCACCAAGTGCTGCGGTTCGTTAGCCAGCACAAGTGGTCAGCACTGTCCTTGACAAGAAAAACAAGCTCATAGCAGGGGGACTGACAGCTTGTAAGTGTTATGGACAGAGGTGAAGGGAGACGTTTTTGGCATTCTAGAACCTCCCCATTATTGCAGTGCACCAAAAGAAATCCTCTGTAAAGAAAGAAAAGAAAGGACTATCTTTCTTTTAAAGGCTGCTGTGCTAGCAGGATAACAAGCTGGTTAAAATCACTTTAGTTCTGCTCCTTTTGCCACATTTCCCCCCTCAAAGAGCCGAGTGGCTCTTTCCCCTTTCCTTGCCATGATGATGACTAGCAGGGCGGGATGCCATGTCTCCAAGAGGGAGATGAGTCCCTTTCTCAGTACCAAGTCCATCTGGTTGTGTGACGTGTCCAGTGCCTCGTCTGTACCACACAGCAGGGCAAAGCAAATGACCTTTTGGGCACTTCAGAAGAGGCCATAAAACATCTGCACTCTTCAATTGTCGGATGCAAGATTTGCAGTTCTGAGGGTTGTCTTAGTAGGCAATTCCTGTGTTCTAAGATTATGAACTCTAGTGAAGGCAGCTAATGGGTATTGGAAGGACTGGAAGGATTGAAAACTGTCTGAACGGCTGTGCCCAGAGAGTGGTGGTCAATGGCACAAAGTCTAGATGGAGGTCAGTAACTAGCAGTATACCCCAGGGGTCAATACTGGGTGTAGTCCTGTTTAATGCCTTCATTAACGATCTGGATGGTGGGGCAGTGTGTACCCTCAGCAAGTTTGCCAAGAGGGTTGTGCTGCCATCCAGAGGGACCTCAACAGGCTGGAGAAATGGGCCAACAGGAACCTCATGAAGTTCAACAAGGAGAACTGCAAAATCCTGCACCTGGGCAGGAACCACCACAGGCACTAGTATGTTCTGGGTGACCCCAGCTGGAAAGCAGCTTGGCAGAAAAAGAGCTGGGGGTCCTGGTGGACACCAAGCTGAACATGAGCCAGCAATGTGGCCTTGCTGCAAGGAAGGTGAATGGTATCCTGGGCTGAATCAGGAGGAGTGTTGCCAGCAGGTCGAGGGAGGTGGTCCTTCCTCTCTACTCAGCACTGGTGAGACCACACCTGGAGTACTGGGTCCAGTTCTGGGCTCCCTAGTACAAGAGAGAAATGGAAAGAATCCAACAAAGGGCCACAAAAATGATCAAGGGAGTGGAGCATCTTTCCTATGAGGAAGGGCTGAGAGAGCTGGGACTGTTCAGCCTGCAGGAGAGAAGGCTCAGGGGGAAATCTTATTAATGTAAATGAATACCTGAGGGGAGAGTGCAAAGAAGATGGAGTCAGGCTCTTCTCAGTGGTGCCCAGTTGTGCTGGTTTTGGCTGGGATAGAGTTAATTTTCTTCACAGTAGCTAGTATGAGACTATGTTTTGGATTTGTGCTGAAAACAGTGTTGATAATACAGAGATGTTTTAGTTATTGCTGAGCAGTGCTTACACAGAGTCAAGGCCTTTTCTGCTTCTCACCCCACCCCACCAGCGAGCAGGCTGGGGGTGGACAAGAAGTTGGGAGGGGACACAGCTGGGACAGCTGACCCCAACTGACCAAAGGGATATTCCACACCATGTGACATCATGCTCAGCATATAGAGCTGGGGGAAGAAGAAGGAAGGGGGGGACGTTCAGAGTGATGGCGTTTGTCTTCCCAAGTCACTGTTACACATGATGGAACCTTGGTTTCCTGGAGATGGCTGAACACCTGCCTGCCCATGGGAAGTAGTGAAGGAATTCCTTGTTTTGCTTTGCTTACATGCATGGCTTTTGCTTTACCTATTAAACTGTCTGTATCTCAACCCGTGAGTTTTCTCACTTTTACTCTTCCGATTCTCTCCCCCATCCCACCAGGGGGGAGTGAGCAAGCGCCTGGGTGGTGCTGAGTTGCCAGCTGGGGTTAAACTATGACACCAGTGACAGGACCAGAGCCAATGGGCACAAACTGAAACACAGGAGGGTCCCTCTGAACATCAGAAAACATTTTTTGACTATGAGGGTGACTGAGCGCTGGCACAGATTGCCCAGAGAGGTTGTGGAATCTCCATTCTTGGAGATATTCAAAAGGTGTTGGACATGGTCCTGGGCAACTGACTCCAGGTGGCCCTGCTTGAGCAGGGGAGTTGGACAAGATGATCTCCTTTCCAACTTCAACCATTCTGTGATTCTGTGACTGGCCAGCTAGAAGAGTCTTGTGTGATTTTAAAGCTGCCAAACATGCTGTGTTGGTGCACTGGTCCTGCTGGAGGTTCCTGGAGTTTCTTTATTCTTGAGGGTGTTTTGGGAAATGAAGAGCACAGCAGGGCTTGCTCCTTTCTCTGAAAAAATGAAAAACATTTCATGCACAATACTGCTCCCCACCTTCGTGCTCACACTGATGTGTTTGAGCAATGCCCTTCCCAGGTGCAGAAGTAATTTCTGTGATGTAAAGGGTGCTGTGAGCATGCTCTTGCCTTTCCAGGAGGTAAAGGTGAAACAACAGCCCTTTTTTGAGGATCTGCTGTGTTTCCCAGTTCCCTCTTGCTGTAGATGTACTTGCTTTGGGCTGCTACGCTCACTGTCGAGTGTCTCCAGCTGCAGAAATATCTGTTGTGACAGCAGGACAAAGGACTTGTCAGGAAGCACAGGAGATAAATGGCACAGCAGCCATGCTAATGCTCTCGCTGATAATGTAGCTGGAGAGCTAAGGCCCATTTGCCTCATCGCTGGATGAAACAAATCAAAGAAGGCAGCTTCTCTAGGCAAAGTACACTCCTGTGTCAACAAAAATTAGCCAGATGGTAGTTTATTTTGCCACATCACTCGATGTTTTTTAAAGGAATTGGAAAAATTGATTAATATCTTGACTGCTTTGTTGGATTTCTTATTGTATTTGGGTGCAGCGAGCAGCATTGCCTGGCCAAATGATTTCTAAGATGGTTATTGTCTGTTGAAAAAAAAGGAAGAAAAGAAAAAAAAAAAGGAAGAAAAACAAAAAAAAGTGTGTAATTTTCTGGATCTATTACCACCATCTATGCTCCAATTACACCTGCAAGTCCCTTGCAGTGCAATGCTTAGGCATCCTGGAGACCATCCTTGTCCCCAGAAGGGCAAAGGGACATTAAATAGCTCCAGGAGAATGTGGCTGTGCCAAAAACAGGGGAGACATCTGTTACAAAACCAAAAACGGATCTAGTCTTAGCTCAAAGCCTTAACACCAGTATTATGCTTAAGCCTGAGGATCTGTTAAATATTATGGGCTTCATACGTATAGATATGGAGCTATATGCACATGCAGACTTTAAATATAGGTGACCTGTGTTCACAAACTGGAATGACTACCATTTCATCTGCTGGCAGTGGTTGGGTGGAAGTACTATCATCCACCACAAGACAGATGACTTCAAGTCTGCAAGTGCTGCATGACATGTCCCTTCAAAGCCGCGATGCTGGCAAGGCTGACCCTTGTGCTGAGCACGGGGCATAAATGGTTTTCCTGAAAGCTCTAACGCCCCTTATCTGCCCAAAGCCAGCTCTAAAAGCCTGGACCATTAGTTAGCAGAGATAACCCAGTGTATAAAATTTCTATATGCAGTTCAACAGCTGATTTATTTTTATTACTCCGAATGAAGCCAGAGGAGATTAATCAGTTGTCTAGTCAGTCCTCTGGGCATAGTCTGGGCTACCAATTCCCTCCAGCGGTTCCCGCATCAAACCCAACAACAATAGACAAGGAAGTGTCAGTTATCAAACGGGCTGAAAACACGTTTCATTGTTAAGTGAAGGATTTCCTTATGATTTCCCTTGCCTAAGAATAAATTGTAAGCTATACGGTATGTGCCACGACAGTCCAGAACTACTGTGAAGAAGATTAATATTAAAACTGAATGACATCTTTACCATTTCTTGTCATAGCTGGCTCAGGACTATCCCCGTTAGCTGCAAGGCTGAGTTTAACTCTTCCCCTTCTCCTTCCCCTTCTCCTTCCCTGCACCCTCTTCTCCAAATGGAAGAGATGGCAGGGGAAAGGGGAACACAGCAGTTCGGATCTGATCTGACGGCTGCCGCGAGGGGCACCTTTGCTCTCCCCGGTGAGGAAGGCTTGTTCTCCAGCTGGCAGAGCTGTGGCACAGCTTGGTGGAATCAGGCTGTGACCTTTTCCATTCCACTGGAAGCAAAGAATGCAAACTTGTTCACTGCTTCATAAATACAGTAAGTGTTACTGTGTTATTTTTTATGGGATTTTTTCCCACCTTTTTTTCCTCCAGTGGCTAGAAATTGCAAATGCTCAGGAAAAGAAGGAGGACTGTAGGGGAACCCCGTTCCCTTGGGCGAGCTGTCATACACATGTACAGGAAATTGAACGCAGAAATTATTGCATGCGAGGCCGTTAAAGAAGTGACGGGGTTATAAAACAGATCTTTCAACTGCCACCCATTATGGACATTCCAGTTGTAAAGGGTCACATTTTAACACAAATCTGCTGTCCCAAATTACATTTGTCTTTTTCCATAAACTAGAAGTTGGCAAGGATTTACAGGAAGGTAATTTTCCTCCTTGTTATTTTAACTCATTTATCTCCTCTCTGAATTTCAAAAGAAGAAGAAAAAGAAAACCCCACCAGTTTGGTAGAATTTATTAGGTTGCAATGGTATAATGGCTTCTGTTCTTGGGCTGCTGAAATGTCCGTGAAAACTCTGAGGGTCTTTTTAAACGTACCCTAGCCTTCATGAAATGGATAGCCTGGTGCTGCAGAAATAGAACACAAAATCTTATTACTCTTGATGTGACTAATTTATTACATAAATTCTGCACTCCTGATCTGATATTCCACCATTTGCCACGTGAGATCATAGCACACACTGAAAGTGAGATGGCTTGTTTCTAAATAATTGTGACAATGAAGCAGTTTGATAGTCAGATCTTTAGTCGCTACCAGGAATTTTGATTACGCTTCACTTTCTCTGCCTCTGCTTTTCTTCCTGTTTTCAAGGCAACAGATGAAAAGATGTCTCAAGGCCATCTGCAGAATTAGATCTGAGATTACAGTGTAAATAGGTAGACACGGTACCAGTTAATTTAATTATTTTTGAAATAGGTAAAAGGAAAACAAGCTCACAGCCCCATCTATGAAATCATATTCCAGAGGCATGCTCGCTTGTGCTATCATTTTTTCCCGACATTCATCTGAATTTTGCTATCGGCAAATCAAAAGCTGATCTTCCAACCTTAACACCAATTCGGATCTAAATCCTTTTTTCACTTGAAGCCAGACACAAAATATATTTTTAAACACTGCTGCTCAATTTATACCCTGGCAATTAATGTTTCATGTGGCTGTTCCAGTTCTATTATTTATTCCTTCAGACTCTGTAAACGCAGAGGTCAAATCCCCCGAGTTTTGCTTTTAAGTCAGCAGATTCAATTTTGGTGACTCTATGCAAACTTTGAAGCTCCGTTGGAGCCAGTCACTAGGAACTGCAGCTCATACTTTGCAGAGGCTTAGTCTTGATTTTGCAAAGTGCTTTTGTGTAATCAGTCAATTAGAGCTGTGACCACTGATCCGTATCAGCAATTGATAGCGAAGTTGGGATTGGTACGCTTGGAATCCAGGTTTCAGCCCTTCTGGTTAGGTAGCAAATTCTTGAACAGCACCAGTTTCAAAAATGGTATGTTGATTTCTTGAATTTCTTGACTATAAACACCTGTAGTCAACTCTGTATTAATTACAGAAGTTCAGCATAGTGTTTCTTTTAATATTTCCACCTACACTTGCACTATCAGGAAATCCTTCCCCAATGGTTTTCTGTAACATCATCTGGAAGTGGAAATAAATGCACGGATACAATTGCAGTCAGTTAACAACCAAATCTTGCCACTACAGCTCAGAGTGTATTTGTTTAAGCTCTGAAATGGTGTAGTTACATTGTTTTATCTCTTTGTACGAGCATAACTTTTAAAATAATATTAAGGCACAGTAAATTTTGAGTTAGTGGGCACTTATTTAGAAGCTACATATTTAACAAGACACTTTAACAGCTGCAGCATTATGAGAAAGAGTAATGGGAAAAAAATTCAGAGGTTAGCATTATCTTATAATTTCTCCTTTCATTGAACTCCTTAGATCATGTTTGCTTAGGTCTTTGTTGGTATAAAATACCCGCACAATTACTGACCATAGATGTTGAATGCAAATACATTCTCCAGAGCTTACAATGCCATTACCAGTTGATAGTGACTGCCATTGCTTTTAAATACTCAAATGTGCTGAAAGTCACTTGAAGTTGATTTGGGTTAAATATTACTAATTCATTTCTGAGTGTAGTTTTGAGTGCTCGTGTGTTGAATAATCAAGGACCCATCACAGCCTGAGCGGTTGTGAGCATGCCATGGGGAGCCACGCACAGGGCTGAAGCGACTTCCACCTTGGATGAATCCCTTAGGGTAAGATCAGGAAGGAGAGCAGTGTGGGTACAAACCAGCTGGCACTTTTTGGTCTGGGACTCAGGGATCGCTCCCTAAAATGTCTGTGTTCAGCTACATTTGCCCATAGGCAGCGGGACTCCGGCACAGCGATGTTCACGAGGATGCCTCACTGCTACCTGTGGAGCCCCGAGGGAGGTCACAGCCCTGGCGTGGATGTCTAACTGGGCTGTTCCCTATCCGGACATGGGGGAGGCAAACCCTCCGTGGAAGTGCCTGTTCAGAAGGAAAAGGGCACCAGGAGGAGCAAGGAGGGGGACGTACCTGAAACTCAGCTGTTTACAGAAGCCAAGACCGGGGTGAGTGCAGCAGGAAAAGGGGATGCAAAGCCTGAAACTGTTTTGTGGTTGGGGAAGGGAAATTCCTGGGATTCTGCTGCCAGGATTATTTCTGCCATTTCATCTGACTACATCAACTGTCCTCCAAGCAGGAAATGGGTCCTCAGGTCTCCCCCTGAGGACCAGCTCCTGCCATATCATCCAGGTACACAGCTCCCCACTCCACTGCCAGGCAAGAACCATCAGAGTTGGCTCTGCAGAACCCACATCGCAATGAAGGTCTCTCTGGGAAGGATATACCCAGGTCTGCAGTGCCCTCCTCCTCTTCCCCATGTTTATTGAACATGGTCTGCATCAACTTCTAAGATGCAGCTGTTCCACAGGTCTGCTCTGCCCCTCTGATAACCAGTGTCACATCAGCCTGTCTTACTGCCTTTGCACCAGAGCTGGCTTTTGCATAGGTGCCCTGGGCACTATGGCATTTTAAGGGCAAAAGTATTTAAGCACCTGAGCCCAAAATGAAGTTGGAAGCTCAGGTTAAATGACTGGGCTCTCTGCATGGGGAGAGTGGCATTCAAACCACACGCAAGCCGATGGGTCATATTTTATCTGGGTATGTATCTCATCCTTTCTGCAGACCACGGGTACATGGTGCAGGAGGCAGGTAGCTTCAAGAGTCAAATGGGATGGGGTTCTCCACTGTTTTTTCAAAGACTGGAGAGAGAGAGAGACAGAAAGACTCATTCTTTTTAAAGCACAGCTGTAGAAGTGAAGGGTGCTGGTTTTCCATTGCTTTCTCTCTTCCAAAAATGTGACAGAAATCAACGTGGCAGTAAGGACCAGTAGTCCTCTCCAAAAGAAGTGCTTTTATCCGTAGGATATCTTTTTGATGTTTTTTGCTTGCCTGTCCCTAGGGACCTGGCTTGACTTTGGTAGGAAGGACGTGGGCATGAGAGGACACTTCTCCTGGTCTCACATCCATCATCTCCTGCTCTCCTGGCACATGATGGATCTCAAGAGGTATTTGAACCCGTAACTTGGTTCTGAGCAAGGGACGTGACCAACTGGGGCTTAAACAGAAAAATGGCACCCTCCTGTGGCAATGATTTTAAAAAAAGAAAATAGCTGTGACTGTATTAAGTGCAGGGTCTAATCCTGTCAGCATGTGTTACCCATGTGCACACCCACCAAGGGAGGTTTTGCAAGGGATGAAGGTGCCCCTCTGCTTAGGCAAAAAAATTGCCACTTGATTGTGGGAGCTGAGGCAATGCAGGCATCACACCAAAGCAGAGCCATGGGCAAAGACCCTCCAAGGTCAGGCAGGGAGGCCTGCAGCGAGTTTGGAGGCAACTACTCAGCTGCACGGAGCCATTCCGGATCCCAAAGTCCACATCCAGCCAGCTTCGAGAGCCTACATCCTTTTTTTGGACTTGGCTCTTTGTCAAAACCATAGGGTACAGTGCCTGCATGGACTTCAAAGGAAGGACACCAAATGTGATTTGGCCCAGACAGTTATGACCATTTATTGCTAGCATCTTTCTCAGATACTGCTGCCAAGGGTTAAAATGTTTACATGCCCCCTGATTTTAAATGGACCGGGTTGCATGTCAAATGCCAACGAGAGGGACAGCTGGAGTATCTAAACCAAGAGCTTTGATCTTGGTATCTGTAAAAAAGAGGTCATTTGGTCTCCCCAGGAAGCACAGACATTTAGAAGGTCCCTGTACAACTCATGCAAGTATTTTATTAACAACAATTTCTATTCACATTTAGGTAGGTTGTATTACTACTTACTAAATGCATCCGATATATACATGTATATGCATATATATGTATGAATAGCTGTATGTCTGTGTGTATATATACATATATATATTCTTTATAAGCAAAGTTGTGCACTTGTGTGATTATCTGTGTGCTTGCTAGTGTCTGGTATTTGTATACAGACATACTAATCTAGCTAACTTGCAAAAAAATGACAATGATGTAAGCATTATATTTTATCTTTAAGTCAGTGTTTGCAGCAATAACCTGAATAATTCGTCTGTAGGCGAATCTTTGAGTAACACTGGAATTGCAATGAGGGTACGCGGCATTTTCAAGAAGATGCAGGCATGAAAACACAGACCTCATTGTGCTGTAATCATGTCTGACATTGATTCAGAAGAGAGGAATTCTAAAATACAATATTGCACAGGGGAAATATTTCTATTCTTTTAGCGGAGGATTTTGTGGTTAGTTCTCAATGCAATTAAAATAGCCACCAGATGTTTATGACTTCAGGCAGCAGTTAACTTTAGTGTCCCTGATCGCTGTCCTTTGCTTCTTTGTCAGAATAAATAAGTATTTTTCTGTGCTGGAGGGAAAAAAACTTAATTTTTAAACATACCGGGGGGATGGTATGTATTTCCATTTGGCAGTGTTCATGTTGTTTTGTGACAGGCTTATAAGAAATTATAATCTTAAAGTTAAAATAAAATCTCTCTCCAGGATGAAATAAACATATTTACTGAAATGTGTGATGAAGGGTACAGTATCTTGTCATTAAACTGAAGTGATTTGTGAGAAGCAGTGTTATAAAGGACTGTGGCTTTTCCAGAGTATCTAATAAACATAGAAAGATACTCTTTTTTCCTTTGAATAATAGGATTATTAGTATGCAATTTATTTTTAAAGACACATTTAAAGAGAGCCTGCTGTGCTCCTATTTTGATAATTTTCCTTAGAGTCTATTATTCTTATTTGTTTCAGGGCTATTAATTTTGAGACCACATTATATTCAAATTATCTTTGATTACCAGGCTCAATGAGTGATAATAGTTTGTGTTTCATCACCCAAAAGGAAGCTAATGAATTTAGTTGCACACTAATATTTTCAGAAAGAAATTATTAGAGCTCTGCAAAACAAACAAACAAAAAAAAGAGGTGCAAAAAGTTATAGTGAGTTGCCCAGCACTTTACACAAAGCAGTAGGAGAGATCAAGGCGGGGGGAAAAAGCCCACTCAGGTGTCCTAACTAAAGTTAGGAGTTTAATTTTAAAAGTAATTTTTAATTTTAAAGTTAGGATTTTAATTTTAAAAAATGCTGTATTTCAGCTACTCATTCATGTCTGAGATGGTGTGTTGGCAAAGTAATTGAGAATTTAAGTGTAAGATTATGAAGTATCTTAGACAATGTGGAAACACGTGAGAGAAATTTGTACGAACGGGTACGTAGTTTTAAATAGTTAAATGACAGTATGATCTTCAGAAACAACATCCTGGCATTTAAAAAAAATCACACAGTGAAAAGGAAAGAAGAGGTAGCAAGAGAATTGCCAGTATTTCGGTGGGTTGATAAAGTCTATGAAGATCTGTGTTAATGCACAGAAACTGGCAGTTTCTCACCCAAACCTGGTAGTGCCATGCATCCATGCTAACGGGGAGTCCTCCGAGCACTTCAGAAACAAATAAGCAAAAAGATTTGAATTTGCTTGGCTCTGCCGAGCCCCGATTACTCAAAGATTTAATGCTGAGCCCCTCAGGGCATCCAGCGTGATCCCCAGAGCATGGAGCCACCCAGATTACTGCTCCTCTCGGAAAAAACCTTGCAAAATCGCGGTCAGTTCGTCCTGGCTGTTACGCACAGACACATCGGTAACTCTCTGGGGTCAGAAGAGAGGCAAAGTGGTTGGGTCCACCCCAAACTCCCCCGTGCTTTCCCAGGTGGTTGTCAAAATCTGAAAAGTGTTTCAGCTGGGACAAACGCATTTTTCCCACTGAAAGGCTGCTGCTTTCTATATTCCCATCTAGCTCTGCTGCTGATTGCATCCGTTAATGCCAGGAGCTGCGGCTCTGGGTGTGCTCATCAGCTCCAGCCCGACGGGCTCTCCAATACGGAGGCTCTGCAGCAACACCCGCAAACTGACATGTGATGGCATATCAAAGGCTCAGGCTCCATCTAAAACCACACTCATCATTAACTCCTCAGTGCCTCTGTTACGTCAATCATCCAGATCGGTGCAGGGGGTGAGGGAAAAAGTGGTTTCTTTCAATTTAAATTCAGCACGCTGCAGCTTTAGGATGTGCAAGTCATGGGGGAACTCGTGCCGGGTTTGCTGGTGGTGTTCCAGCAAATTTACAGTTCATCCCTCCTGGCACACTGTAAGGGGAGGCGAGTGGAAAGTCTTGCAACAGCACAAATAGTTAATCACCCAACAACCAGGAAACTGTATTTTTGTAGAACATTACTGAATCACATTTACTCAAATCAAGGCACAATGCCAAAACCGAGACCAGCAGGTCAAGAGCAAGTCTTGCGGTGGGCTGCCCGAGGTAATGGAAGGGCTTATTTTGCTGTGTCTCTAATCCTGGTAACTCAATTTAAGCTCTAATGAGCAATGGTACTCCCGAGCATGCAGGTCTTCAACAGTATCATTTACAAAAAATCGATATTTTTTTTTTTAACCAGCTTTTTCTGGCTTAATAATACTTCTTGGTAATAGGATGCAGGGGTACTGTAGAAATATATCACAACACAAATCCCTGCCCCAAACTGCTTTTCAGCCTAGCGTGTACAAGCATCTTTGTCGCAGCTGCCACTCTTCTCCCCCATCCAACAGCCAAACTTTGTGATGTTTCATTTTTAATCTGTGATATGTGTTAGCCAGTGTCTAAAATCAGTGTCAGTCATTTTAGCAACCCCTCCCAGTCTGTGCTGAGGAATTGTCCCATTATTGTCACTATATCTTTTTCCTTTTCCTATCTTTCACCCAATGCATGTATCCTTCTTCCGTAGCTAGGAAGAAGTACAATCGTTCCCTTGTTGCATTTTTGATTAATTTCCATCATGAATTGCTTTTTGTGATCAAGAGGGAATTATGTGACTTGATTAAAATCTAGTATTTCCTTCTGTCATTTTTCAGTTTGTTATCTTACCTGTGCTACAAGGAGTTCCTTATTGGTTTATTATGAGAAGTTAAATAGTAACACCTGATTTCACAGCCCGAGGTTGTTCACTACTTAGTGTGCTTTTATCATGTCCTTCCTTCTCCCTGACCCCTTTCCACCCATGCTTTTCAGCCACACTTCAGATTTAGGGTCTGGATCTTGCAGACACTTACCCACTCAGATATTTCCACTGGGTCAATGGGTCTGTTCAGACGTGCAAAGTAACTCAAGTATTTGAGCGTTTGGAGGACCGGCACATGAAGCAGCACTGATTTTGAGTGTATACCAACCAAGCAGGCTCCAGAAAAGCTTTTCTGAGCCACAATGATTTCAACGTGCTAAAATTCACGAAATGCAACGCAGATGTGTGCTGATTGGGAAATCATGTTGGCTACAAGATAAGAAAGCTCCGATAACTTCTGAATCTCCCTTTGATGTTCTCCATGCAAAGCTGCACTGGTAACAGGGTCACCTAGTGCAAATAATAAATAAGCAGGGAGGCAGAATGCAATTAGGCGCCATTCAGAAATGGTTTGAATAAAGCACGGTTTCAGGCTGCTGTAGCTGTAGCACAGCTGTTTGTGTAACAGCCTCCCTGTTGCCCAGAAACAGCACATGAGACTACCGAGTATCTGCAGAAACTCAGATCTGGTTTGTTTGACTTGGACGTGCAATAAAACTGACTTTTAAATCTTACTTCAGCTTTGAGTCAGTGATTACCCTTGTACTTTTACAAGCCATGCCTGGAAATGGGATGTTA
Organism: Balaeniceps rex; assembly: GCA_013401315.1. Lineage (NCBI taxonomy): Eukaryota > Metazoa > Chordata > Aves > Pelecaniformes > Balaenicipitidae > Balaeniceps > Balaeniceps rex. The sequence goes on along the minus strand of VYZW01007972.1, from coordinate 68,529 downwards.
ATTGTTGTTAATGAGTCTGTCCACCTGAGTAAGCTCTGCAGGGCAGAACTCACAGAACATAATTGCTCCACGTTGCCTCTAGAGTCCCCCCTGCTGACCCTGTTGTCTCTTGCATTTAAGAGCAATGGCACCAAATCAGCTCCTTCAGACCTCAGAGCTTTCTTCTCAATCCAAGACAGTAGCCAATTTCTGTTCCTCTCTCAGACCCAGTCCCGTGCGATTTCTGGAGTGGAGTACTGCCAAGGTTCAGCTCTTGACGATGTCTTTGGCACAAGGGGAGGACACTGGTGGGTACGGGGTTATGGGATACTGAATAGGGAAAGGAGAGTTTGTATACTGAGCTGGAGCTCTATATAGCTGTGTAGTTTAATCTGCGGTCTAGCTGCAAGCGATGGTGTACCAAGCTGCTTTATCCTGATGGCATTTTTTGTGCATTGACGATTTTTGTTCTATCTGCTCCCATTAAATTTTCATTGACCTTCCTTCTGCCGCCATAGCTTAGGACCAGTTGTTATTGCATTTCTTTGCAACCCATCCACCGTGCTCGCCTGTGTAGGGGAGGTGTCATAGTAGCTCCCTATGGGGCCCACAAGTAAAGACATAAAAAGAACTACGTTCCTATTTGAGGCAGAGAGAAGACAAAGTCTTAGCAGTCTGAAAGATAGGGAAGCTTTGTGTTTTGCTTTTGTGGGTGACACCTGCCTGAACGTGTGCTCTGGTGTTATTCATGTGGAAAAAAAAACAATGTCAGGACCTGAGTTTTTCTTTTGGTGTCATAGCCACCACCCCGTTTATCTGCCTCTAGCTCACCAGACTTCTTGTGCAAAGTACAAAGTCATAATTAATACACATGGCGTTATTCCCCAAATGACTCCAGGTGGCTACCCAAAGCCAACACATGGCCGTATTATGCCACAAGTTCTTTAAACTCATCCTTTATTAGAAAGGCCATGTAAAGGATGGGTATTTGAACAAACAGTAAATGTCACTGGGGCTTGGCTGCTTTGGGCCAAGAGGGGCTAATGATCTCAGAAGGGCTAACGAGCTCAGAGACAAGAGTCCTCTTGGAAAATTCCCTATGAGCAGCTGCTCAGCCAGGGGAACTATCGGCTCTGGAGATCAAAGCTGGCAGGGCATCACATGAGGAGGTGGGCAGTGGTTCAGCTAACCAGCTTTATGGTCATCAGCCTCTACAGAGGACCTCTGCCCATACTGCCTGTGCCCTGGGAAGCAGTTCAGCTGGACTATGTCGCATTCCCTGCCCTGAGATATTCTTCTAGTGTTATTTTAGATCAAAGTTTTCAGCCTGGGCACGCTGTCCATATGTCTGTGCATTTCCAAAATTGTTTCTGCAAGAAATCAAAGTTTATCTGATAGACAGCCAGGTCTGCCCATGCTCAGGCTCATAGAGCCTCATGTTCTCAGGTCCAACATTTTCTTCTCACTGGTTGAACAGTTATTTCAGCTCAGTCATCCTCCAGAGCTGGAGATTGAGGTGTCTTTTCACTGGCCCTCTGTGTCCCTTTCACTGTGCTGCTCCCACCTTTTGGGGTGGGATCCATCTCCTTTATCTGTGGCCTTTTCTACCAAGGCTGAGCTAGTCCTCAGCCCTGTTGGATGCTAGGACCTCTTTCCAGGCTGAGAGAGTTTTGCAGCTTGTCATGGCATCTGGGCTGGGACAGGGATGTGCTGCTCCTTTTGGCCACATTCAAACAGTCCTGAAATTTAAAAAAATAAAACGGGGGGGGTGGAAACAACTCCCAAAGCCTCATGATTTCCAGTGAAGAAAGATCGCATTGCACGTTATTAATGCTCCTAGTTAAAATCACCTCCGTTTTATTACTCTTTATGCAGGTAACCGTGCTGCTCAGAATGTTACCTCAGTGCCCAGAAATAATGACCTCAGCCACACACGCTCGTTGTCAAGTGGCCTCTTTTTAGTTCATTTGACATGGTCTTGGCAAAAAAAAAAGGCAGTTGAAAGGCACCTCTATCTTATGTCACTGTTGCTATAAAAGGGGACGGTCTGTACAGTGTCCAGCCCATGTTTTAAAGCTTTTAAAATGTTCTTTCTCATTACTGTGGGGTTCAAAGCAAGTTCAGCTGAACTGGGATTTAAATATTTAATTGACAGAGTCCCACTTTGTAAAGAAAACCTAGTAGAGTTAAAAAATTAATGTTAAAAAAATAATGTTAATTAATATTAAAAAAATTAAAGTACATTTTTCATAGAGAAAGGACGTGTGCTTATTTGCAAATCAGTTGTGGTAGCGGTTACTCATATTATTAGTCTCACTGAAATGAACATTTGTCCACTAAATCATTCCCATTTTAAATTGCAACTCAAAGGTCTGAACAAATTTTTTAAAATTCTGATCAAGATGATTTTTGTTATTAACTTCAAAACAACAAATCTTTTGAATCTTGGATGGCAAAGACTGTTCTCTGGCACAAAAAAATACAAGAACTCTTCTTGATACCTGCCTATGGACAGATTTTATTCCAACAGTCATGATGAATCTATTTCTCCTGTCTTCATCAGGACCAAAATCTAGAAGCAACCCTAAAAGCTACAGTAACTGTTCCCGTGAATAGAAATCATTGCTCTGCAGAAGTGTTGGAGATCAGACTGGAATTCTTTTCAACTTACATTTATTTAATTATCTTGCAATTAAGGAATAACTTCTCAAATGTGTATTTTAATGACACACTGATGTTCTAATTATGTATTTTACATGTATATTTATTTAGAGACGTAAACAATAAAGGCAATATTTGGAACAAGCAATGTAAAAAATGGTCACGGTAAAGGTTCACATCTTGCACTGTCGAATGCAGTAATTGTAATTCGTAATTTGTGCCTTACTTGCGTGCTGACTTCATTCCCTTGGGAGATAAAAATACTTCAGGATTCTTATAAAATGTGAGCCCGCTCTGAGTTAATAAAAGTTAGACGAAAATTACAAAATTACGGGTAGAATCAATCTGATACTGGATACTTTTATGCTCACATGACTTTTAATAAGCAGGAAAAAGATTAAAATACACCCGAGTTTTATACAGTCTTAGGTTAATTGCCAGAAAGGTGGCATTGCAAACTGTAAACAGTTTATTCCTACATGTAAGATACAATAATATTATATATAATGTATACAGTTATATAATTGTACTATGTAAAAATATTATAATTAACAATTAGTAATATAGCATTATAACAATTAAGTGAAAATTATTTTTATATATTTGTTTCAATAGTTATTTTCAAGAACATATTATTGCAATACTATTATGATTACAATAATAAAATATAATTATAATATAGATGTATTATATAGAATGTATTATATATAATACAATGTAACTATATAATTGTAGTTACATTAGATATTATTGTTCAAAATGGTTTTTAACATATATTGTTCATATTATTAATGTCATCTTCGATACTGGAGAATAGGTTAAATTTTTTTAATGGCCTATGCTTTCTCTGCTTTTATGTGTAGGTCATATAACATTAATTTTTTTTCCATAAAATTCTATAATTCTAGGAAGGAACTTTTCTTTATTTTCTGACATAGTGTTACCTTTACTGAATATATGCAGTGCTCTACATGGGCTGGTGTAGTCTGGTCGTATGCCGTGTGGACGTTTCCTGGAATCTGTGTATAAGAAAAATACATTCTACACAGATCTAAACTTTTTTAGAAATTTTTAGAAAATTTATTTCACATTATTTTCATATTATGGAAATGTACACACATACTTTTTTATTCTTCCACACTGACAGAGACAAAGAAAGTTTTACCAGAAGACAAAACAAATCAGGAAAGGTAACTTAAAAATCAACAGCATCATGCTGTGTCTGTTTTCTTTTACACTGTCTATGTAACTTAAAAAAAGTCAGAAAGTATGTTAAAATTGTGATAAATGGTGTTACCTACCTCTGGACAAATGAAAACAATTATGCACAGAGCTTTTACTTTCATTTTTTTCCTCTCTGTTATTTTCTTTTTAAATTTTGGTGCAGCACTTCATCAATAAATTCAGTAATATCACAAGTTTTCCCTTCTGAAGAAGAAAACCTATCCTTCATACTTAATACATTATTTAAGATCCACTGCCTTCTGTCTCTCTTTTCTAAAGGGTTTCATAAACATAGTATATCCAGCTATTAACAAGAATTACGAAATCCTTTGGCTCCTCTTTGGTGAGCCCAAAGACCAGTGATCACCTTAAAAAAAAAAGTTAAAAATTGAAACTCTTAGTGAAACAAACATCAAAGCTTTTGATTAAATAACGGCTTTGGGTCTATCGAAGAAAAGAAATACTGGCTTTGTCCTTCCTCTTTGAGGTCAGTTGCAATCATGGCAGCGTTCATGTTTTTGTATTATTCCCATTCCCAGTGCTCTGGACCACTCTGCCTGGATTTTGTCCGATGTCATTTTAAGCTTGAGCAGTATAAGGTGAAGATCAATGTAAATAAATTCAAGGGCAAAAGTATGGGTAGTGACATGTCCGCAAAACAAAAAATAAGACTCTACAACAGCTGTGTGGTATCAGTTTTGCTCGATGCTGCAAAGACCTGGGGCATTACGCAAGCTGACAAGAAAAGATTTGATGCATTTGATAGCAGGTGTTTAGGAGGGATCAGTAATGTCAAATGGCATCACTATGTTGGGAACATTGAGTTTCAGGAGAGAACAAGAAAGGAGAAGATTATGGACTTCCTAACAAGGACGTGACTTTGATGGTCTGACCACCTAGTGAGCATGGAGCGAGGCTGGATGCTAGGAGAAGGTCTTGTGAGCTGGATTTGCTTCTTCTGGCTTCCCAGCCCATCCTGAGATCCATCAAAGGTTGGGGAAGTCAGTAGAAATCTCCTGTAGGATTTGACCTGTCTGCTAAGGATGGAAAAGCCTTAGGGCAAGGACTGTTGCTTTACTTCTCCAGCGTGGAGGATGTGGTCAGTACTCACTGACCCAGTGGGGAGAGATGAGGAGGGAAAGAGGTGAATGAGAAAATGAAAATGAAAGACACCTTTTCGCAAGACGCTGTTCTCCAGCAGGAATATTCACATGAATCAAGGATTTAAAAACCAGGCCTCTAGGGTTTTGTAATGCAAACTTAGACCATGCAGACAAAATGGGGTTAACAGACTCTGCAGAGCCAAAATCTACACCAGGAGACTCCACCGACTTCAATGAACCTTGCACAGATGTGAGGCTGTAAAAGTCCCCTGTTCACATTTTCTCTCAGAAATAGCCTTTCTGCATGTAGCTGAAGAGCATCTCTTAGAAAAACATAGCCCAAAGAAGATAACTTAAAACAGGTGGGAGCAAGAAATAATAAAGCCAGGCCATATGGGTAGAGTGGACCTGTTTGTTTGAAGCAAGTGCAGCCAACTGTATTATGATGTCATAACATGTGAAAGAGGCTGCGCTAATGTATGGACTATCTGTAAGTGGAATTTTTTCATGATTGAATCAAGAAAAGGAAATGTACTCTATCCAAATGGTAATAAGAACCATATTGCAAAAAGATCCATGTTGAGTTCTATTATCAAATAATGACAAAAATAGCTCACCATCCAAACTAGGATCTTACCTTTTTGTTATGTATTTTTAAAACTCTTATTGAGGTTTTAAAATGTTCTTCTGAAATCTGCAGTTGGTAGAGTCTATTTTTTTTTTCATTTAAAATCTCTTTAGGCTGCAGCAAAAGTAGATAGTAAGTGCAATCGGTCACTTAAGTCAATCAAATCTCTGTTAGCAATAGACATGTATCACTGCTTTTGAGCTAGAATGTTCTGCTTTACTTTTCCATGAATAGTTTAGGATAGCCTTCCAAAAATAGACACAACTAAAATGTAATACTTCTAGCAGTAAAAAAGTTATTTCTCTGCAGTATTGTACGGTGCACTTTAAAAGCCAGCATAGGAACACTAATCAATGACTCCATGAACAGAATGTATTCTAAAATTAATTTCAAAACAACAATACTTACCCCAAGCTATTTTCAGTTGAAAATTTGGCTCTAGCATTGACTACAAGAAAGTGGAAATATTTATTCAGGCAGCTAACTGGCCTATCAAACATCCAGTGTTCGGAAGATCTCATGACAGAGCAAACACTCGTGAGTGTGAGGGGAAAGACGGACTGCATTTTAGCAGGACCATAGCATGCCAGCGCTCTGCAGAATGAGACCTGGGTGAGAGCAATGACATTTAGCAAATTACTGTAGAAAACTGATAAGGGCATGATCCTTTTTTATGCTGAAGATCATGCATAATGCCTGCTGTGCCTCAGTACCTTTTCATAAATATAGAATAAAAGCTCATGGCAAGATGCTGACAGATGCCACAGAGCAAGTAATAACTCCCCCCGCCCCAGGCAACCACGTTCAGGCAGCCGGTTTGTACCTTGCAGCCTCGTGTTGTAACGCTATGGCTGATCATCCGTCCTGCAAAGCTCAGGAGGTGACGTGGCATTTGCGTAGGACAGAAAGTTGGACAAAGAGCTGATTTTTGAATAGTGAGACTAACTCTTACGGTCAGGCTCTGACAAAACCAAAATACACTCTTTTTTAGACAGTGTGTGATCCTATGCTACATATAACTATACGTGTGTATGTACAGAGAGAGAGAGAGAGAGCTAAAGAGAGAGTGTGCTTTGGCTAAAAAGGTGGTTTAGAGAAATTTATAAAGTAATTTTCGGCATCTAGAGAGAATTACTATTAAAATGTATCTTCCATGTGTGTCTAGTGAGGGACTACGTCTGAAACAAAAAGAATTGAGACGCTCTTTTCTTACACAGTAAGATCAGATCCTGGCCCATTAAGGTCATTTGGGGCCTTTTCCACCAAAGCCCCCAGAGACAGGACCCCAGCCAATGGCAGCTAGATAATGGCACGTGATTGATGTATGGACAGACAATGGCATGTGGATAATCTTCCAGAGAAAGTCCATGGATCCCCTGCTGAAAGATGGGATGGGAAGGGCACCACCTTCCTATTGCACGTCAGCCCCAGATGATTTGAGCGTTTCAAGATCTGACAGATAATTAGCTAGAGGACTGCCCGATTCATGGACATGTGTTTCTCTTCCCCATGCTCTGGTCACACTGGGGTTTGTCCTCGGCACTTTGGCTAAGCTAGTGTGATATGGGGTTGATCTGTAAGGTTCACCAGCAGAGGCCCATATGCCAGGGGAACACATAGCATGGCAGAGAGGTATCACTTCACCACCCCTCCACCTCCAGCTTTTTCAGTGGGAAGAGCACATAAATGGATGCAACCAGGTTAAGTACACTTTTTCCTATCCTATTTGATAGTGATGGCAGATGTCTAATATTTAACCTGAATGTCCTGGAGAAAGTTCATGATTATGGCTCATAGATGATTTTCTAAATATCCTTTCCTTTAGAAAAAATGAAGACACGCAGTCTGCCTAGAGGGTTTGTCAGGCGAAAGCCTTCTCTCTCTATTCTAGGAGCAATAAGGCCAAATCATTGTGCTAGTGGGAAGTAACATCACGATCTGGGTGTATTTCAGATGTATGTGCAGGGGTGGAGTACGCCAATAAAAAAGAGAAGTGGTGATTGCAGTTTTGCAATTTTAGCATGTTGTTCATGTCATTTAATATTATCCTATTTGAAAATTATTATAAGCGTAGTGCCGTGCAATTGTCTCATGCCATAGCCTCTATTTTTCCTGACCACTCTTCTCCTCCAAATGTTCTTTGGAGGTCAAGGGCAAGGGCACCTCTGGGATAACAAAAAGCCCGACTGTGCTTTTGCACAGAATGATAGCAGTCCTTTCTGGGAAATGTCTCTGATTACATAGCACTTCTCACAGAAGCAGCAATGCACCATTTATTTGGGTTTTGTGGTATTCCAGATCATAGGATGAATGTAGCATAGCAGACTAAGTATAGTGTTAAGTGCTAGCGTTTCAAGTGAAGGTGCAGTTCTGTAGGTGAGAAAGTCTGAGCATCTTGGCCACTGCCAGCTGTTTCCCAAAACTATACAAACCCCTCCGATTGGGAATGACTCTCTACAGAGACTTTTGTTACCAGGTCAGAGAGTGCTGACATCTCAAATCAGTCGTGCTGTGAATGGCCTCATTCACAGCAAAAGATTTTTGTGGCAAAAAGTTTTGCTGTGGCAAAAAGACCTTTAGAAGAAGAGTGTGGGTCTCCTCTGTGTCTCTGTGTTCATGAACTTGGCAGAAATTAAGGAAGGAAAAGACTAGACTTAGAGTATAACTTCTGCTAAATGCTTTTTTTTTGGTCAGAATAATAATGTTTTGTCAAAAAAAAATTCTTCTCACAATTTTGATTAACTTGTTTAAGAAGTTTATAGGAAACTTTCAAAAATATCTTTTCTCTGTCGTGATAGAAAGAGGAAATAAAAACAGCTTGGGAAAAACATTTCAGCTATATTCAAATGGGGATGGCTCTGGTGATGGGCAATAGTTTTGTCTTTTTTTTCCCCAAGCTGGAATTTTCCAACATATTCTTTTAATTCTGACTGAGAATGGAAACAGAATCTGAAATGCCAGAATTTTCCATAGGATAGAAACTCCAAGTTTGACTCAGTCCTAGGACAGAAATGAAGACGAAAAGTTATAGCAAAACAGAATGTATACACTTGGAAAGGATAAATCCAGGCACTTCAGACCTCAAGCAATTTCCTGGTGCAGGGGGAAACCATAGAGGTGCTCAGGTCTCCTTCAAGGGTGCACGTCCAAGAAGATGCCACTTTCCCTCTTGCACTGATTGTCTCTGCTGCTGGCTCACAGGGACCATGGTGAGTTTTTGCTACCACAGCATTTTCAGAGAGCATCTGTGAGCATAAATCCCACAGGATTTATGGAAGAGGAAAATGACTAAAATTATCAGTCCTCACACACACAATGTGCTCGGGTAAAGAAAGAGCTGATCCGTTGTAGCTGATGGCATTTCAGTGGTGAAGAAACAGAATTGGGTGTATAAGTCATCCAAACAATACCTGGCTTACCATCAAAGACAGGTGAGGAGGGGACAGGAAGGGTGAGGTTGGCAACACTAGACACCAGTCTAACTGTTGAAGGTCTGAATGGGGGAGTTTCCTTCGTTCCAAAGAAAAATCTGGCCAATCATGACAGCTCCTATGAATTTCAGTAGGTAGATGTTCACAGCTCCCCTGCACCAACATGAGTTTTGTTCAAGGTGATCAACAGAAAAAACATGGTAATTCCTTCACGCTGGGGGTTGTGTTGCCAGCCCCATGGTGTCATGGCAATGGTCAGTTGGCTGGTTTGTTAATTGGCCCAACACAGCGCTGCTTGCTAGCAAAGAAGGCAATGTGGGTGGACGCCCTCCACAACCAAGTTCATAGAATCATAGAATGTTTTGGGTTGGAAGGAACCCTAAAGATCATCTAGTTCCAACCCCCCCACCATGGCTAGGGATACCTTCCACTAGGTCAGGTTGCCCGAAGCCCCACACAAACTGGTCTTGAACACTGCCAGGGAGGGCGCTGGAGCTAAATACTCCTTTCTCATTTGTCCTGGCCATTAGATGTTGTCCCGGGGGAGCTTATGGGTTGGACTTAAAGTTCATCTTCAACATACATGTACTGGTGTTTGGCACAGGGTTAGCACAGAAACCTTGCTATTTCTCTTCTGGCTTCCCTAGCCGCATTGAGTTTTTGCTGCTTAGAAGTTAATCACTCTAATCTGTGTTCAAACAAAACCTGTCTTTTTCAAGTTTGAAAGCTTTTCAGTGTTCTTTGGGACACTCGCCATAGGAGCAGAAGTATGCCACTCTACCTCCAAGCCATTGCCGGTTTGGGCTCCTTCTTGCATGTATTTCGGACCTTTTCACACTGAGTAATTCCACTTCTCTCCCCATGAGACATTTTTATTACAGGCCTGATCCTCTTCACCTTCAAAGCAAAAGTCAAGGGAAAACAGTATTTCCAGATGAGTCTATACAAAAAGAGATGTTAGCTATTTTCTGACATAAGCTTTTTTCATGTTGTTTTTCACTGAAACACTGTGCGTAGTTTTCATTCTCTGTGTTGTAATCGATGGCACTGTGATGGCACTCTCCGTTTATAGCAGGAACAACTTGCATGGCACAGGGCTTTGCTCCTTAAACACACACTTCTGCTCAAAAAAATCTTCCAGGGTCAAAACTTCAATGCTCCTAAGCCAGTTAGGATCTTAGCTGGTCTTATTGCTGTTACCTCTGAATGCCCAACCAATTATATGGCATATGTCTATTCTACAGACAGCAAATGGGACCTTTCATTAGCTGGGTCTGTATTGCCTTTCAAACACAGACAGAAACCGAAACCTGTGTTCAAATCTGTATTGCAGCAATACAACATGTACCTAAGTCTGTGCTCTGGTGGGAGAAGGGATCATGAGCCTGCAGGACTTGTAGAGTACAAGTTCAAAATAAAGGCTGCCTGTCTTGAGGATTCACAGTCTAAATAATTCAGCAGTTGTAAGGGCAGGTGGTGTTTTTAGTGACATCCAAGGTGGCAGCATCCTTGGAACGTGGCTCTTGTTTGTACAACGGAGCTTTTACACCAACATTTGCACAGCTCAGCTTCTCCTCTTAAGCTTTTAAGACCTCGACCCACTTTACAGTGATTTAAAAGGCATCAGTGACTTTACTCACCCAGTGTCTTCTGCTGCATGAAGCGAATGCTGCATGAAGTGTGCAAGTGCCTGTCTGTGACACGGGTAAGGAGCACGTGGCAGAGTGGGGAGAGGTTTTTGACCAGATGAACTTCGGGCTGCGCACATAAGCAGCAGTATGAATTCTGCAGGCATCTAAAGGAGTGCCACGAAAACTGCACCGCCCCGTCACGCCCTCTGCTTATGCCCCTTCCCTTACAGAAAGGGCTATTTTAGGAATGTTTAGGAGAGCTGAAAGATATTTAATTAGGACTATTTTTTACCCTTCTGTTAATAAAGTAAGGGGTCTTAATAGCTTTGGTTCATCACGGGCCATTCAGACCAAAAATAGCCTTCTCTGTTTGTAAGAACATTACAACAGTAAATTCTGATAACTTGAGAGCTAGGAATGAGCATCGAGTATCTAAAAATGTCCCTTTTCTACAGCACTAAGAGACAAGGGCTAAATCTGGATATGAAGCTATGGCATTTTTTACTATAAGCAAATGCTGTCTATGACTGAGTACTTTGATCTGCTGGACCACAAGCCAGAGTAGATTTGTAGGGAACTATTCCAATGCCAAAGCACTGGGGAGGGGGGAAGAGACAGGGTTTAACTGGGAGCCTGTAGATTCCTAGATCAAGAAATTAGTGGATTGACTGCAGATGCAGCTAGGAAAGAATGTGTGCCGAAGTCACTTATCGCAGCCCACCTAGGAGGTGTGCTTTTTGTATTTATGCACACCCCCTCAACAATATGTATATTTATTTGTACATATATATACATGAAAACATGTGCGATGCCCTCCTGCCTGCATTGCCAGGACTTCCATGAAAACAAATGCTGGAAGATTTATAAATAAATATATCTGATTGTGTTTTATCTACTAGATCTCGGAGCTTACAAGGGACAACCATCCCCGAAGACACACAACTATCACAATGGCACAATGGCACCCTCTGTTGCCCTGTGTGCCTCCTTCGGTGCCTGCTCCCACGTGGATATATTAACCTCTGAAAGCATCTGTGCACCATCTTCTCCAAACCTGACCTCTTCCTGACCAACTTCTTTGTTTGTTTGGAGTTATCCTCTGTTACTTCCCTTCTTAACAAAACCCAGTTTTTTCTTCAAGCTTGTATTGGGTGGAGATGGCAAACTCTGGTTTTAATGAGCAAGAGGAAGCTTTGAGAGCCTGGTTTGCCACACTCATTTCAAGAATAGTGGCCTTCTGTCCCTGTTTTGTCCTCCCTAACTGAGCTAATGACAGCTTCTTGCAACAGTTGTATTAAACACTGAGCTCAGTCCTGCAAAATAGTGATCATTTCTGGGAGATGCTGTGTGAGACAGGCGCTCAGCATTTCCTGGAAAGTGATTAGTCCTAATGAGATCAGGTTGTCCAACTCTCATGCCACTAATTAAATCACAACTTTTTTTTCTTCCAGTTAAACAAAAGCTTGATTCATGAATTAAAATACATAGTGAATCTGATTTTGACTCTGATCCTCTGTGTGTTCCTAATTAAACAACCAGCTCCTTTTATGAATTGAAACAAAACTCCTTCTGGGGCATGGTGAGTTTTCACTCCTAATCATGTTCACTTACATCCATGTGACTACACTTTAATTGCTCATTAATACAGACAGACTTAAAGGGATGACACACAACTACCTTGTTCTTGCTGGACTTCCCTAATGATGACATTTTTTAACTGTAACGTTACCAGACATTTCTCAGACTTAATCAACTTTTTCTGCCCTTTACTCTCCCACACTCTGCCATGCTGTTAAGAGTAACGAAGATCCCTATCTTGCTGCAATGTTATTATTAAGGACTGGTTTTACTGTGATGGCATAAGAATAATTAGATACGTAGTTTCCATTGTTACTGATATGACTGTGTCTACTTTCCCCATGTGCAGTCTGAAAAAGTTATCAAATGCTTTACTTAGAACTGATCACTTACAAATGATCACTCAGAAATCATCAAATGTTGTCAACATCAACAGATTTTCATAAAAAACATGTTTTTGCAGTAGTGGGGTTTTTTTAGAAAAAAATATTTAAACTGTAAAACTCTTCAAATCTTGATATAAAAAGGAAGGTGAAGAGAAATTCAGGGAGAATGTAAAAGGCTGACGTAAAAGGCTGACATAAAAGTCAGTATAAAAAAGTATTCCAATACATCTGTTTGATAAATACAAACGGTCTGTGAGTACGCTTAAATACAATTAAAACTGAGTTGGAGATCTTTGACAGAATATCTGTTCTGTTTTAAGCAGCCTCACCTATTGTGCCAATGACTTAGAGTCGGGTTTGGGTTTTGCATGTACATAGTCATTTTTCAGAATGTATGCCACATTCACTTGTTTTGATACCAAAAAGATGTTATCAAGAAGTCAAACTGAAGTTTATCCTAGGCCTCATAAAACCAAGCATGTTTGACAGTTGTGGGAAAGAAGGGGGTTCAAGCTGTATCTATTGTTTGTGCAGAAATATCTCATTTCAAAAGTTAAATTACTCCTAATGATTCCATGTTAATTTGTTATTTGAATCCCCTGTGCTCCCACTTTCCCCAGACAGAGCTGGATGATGGGAGATGGTAGGGATATTACCTAAGCTTTTTGGCTTAATGTAGCTCTCTGCTGAAACAAGTTCTGATTGCTGCTGATCTAGATACATATTTTCATTTCTTTCAAAATTAAACATGCAAGCTTCAGAATTCAATACAGAAAACTGTTTTTTTTCTGATTTTTACTTTGATTTTGTTAGAAAAAACAACACAATGTTAAAATGCCAGAGAAAAGTTTCTCTGAAATGAAAACAAAACCAAAATAGCAGTATTTTAAAACCAGCACATTTCAACAGGACTGCAATTTTTCCTCCTTCCTATTTTCTTGAACCAAAGTGCTGACAAAATCAATATGTTTTCTGAAGTGTTTCATTTTGACCAAATTTGCATGTTCTGGTATTATATGGATCCACTAAAGTGATTCTGACTGGCTGAGGCTGAATGCTTTGCTTCTTTTGGGTTGAGGCCCCTATGAGCCTACCAAGACTGACTTAGTCTTTCCTGAATGGAGAAATTATTCCAACAAAGACAAAAAAAACCCAAACAACACCTCAAAATGTTGTCATTCTCATCCAGAAAGCCAGCCCCAGCTGGACAGCAAAAAAATAGAGAGAGGTGTCAGCTGAGAACATGTTATAAAGCCAGAAGTTAATGAGTATAGCCTACTCTAGGCATTGGGTTTGACAGTCTCCAAGGCACCATACAAAGGACAGAGATGAAGGGAAAAGTGGATTGTCTGGAGGCAAAGATGCATACTACGTGTGAGGAATGAATCACGCGTGGAAAAGCCAAGTATTTTCTGCAGGACATATCAGCCGCCTGCTCCTGTTTGTGTTAACAAGGACAAACTGATCCCAGACTGGGTGACAGAGAAGAGCGACTTTCTACTCCATGTTGGGATGAAGGGAAAGGGTGGTTCTGTTTGGGGAAGCTGGATTTGCTGGGAAGGTTTTGTGCTGGAAGAGGAAGAAAAGAGGAGATATGGGTTCACCAACAAGGAAAAAGTCTAAGGTAGGTTGGAGCATGCACATGTGCTTATTCCTGGCAAAGTCACCTGTTTTCCAATTTTGGAGAATATCAGCCCTCAACCAAAGACATCCCCTTACCCTTTTTTTCTCCCTCTCATTTCCCTGTACACATATGTTGTTGACTTGACATGGCAAAAATGCCAATTTGCACTACCTGTGAGTCTCTTCCATGGACGCTGCTGCCTAGTTCATTGCTGTTTAATTAACATCTGAACAGAGAGGCTGGCCCCTTCCTTCCTTTAAAATGCAGCCAAAAGTTGCCCAAACAAACTGTGCATGTGCTCATCTCCAAATGGGGAGGAGACAAGAGGAAAATAAATCAGAACAGGCCACATAGTGCTGTCTGTCCTTAAAATAAAGACAGATTCATGGCAGATGACTCCTGTTTTCCCACCAGTTCACAAATATTTTGTTTAGCTACACAAATTCCCTGGAAGTGACAGGCATGTTGGCAGGTCAGAGGACCTGCTGTTGGGTTATATCATTGTTATGAGAGTCACACTGATAAGGAGCTTTGAGTTGTACCTCATACTGAGAATAGTCTAAATAATCTGTGACTCAAAGCATCTCTCATCAGGGATCACTGTGAACACAGGCAATTTCAGCTGACCCGACAAGCTAAACACAAACATGTCAAGATCTCAATAGCACCAGAACATTTGTTTTAAATAACCTGCGTTATGAAATCAGGGCCAATGGGCAACATCTATTTGGTAACCATTTTGTTTGCCAGATGTTTTTTTCTCTAATTTTACTGCAGAGCACATATAAGTATGTGCTGGAATTAAAATGATGATTGGGAAGAGCACAGTAGCCAACTCGTGGTTTATTGCAGCAACATAAACTAGAGTGATTTCCAAGATGAGAATCATTACTCCAGATTTACATGGGTGTGAGATATGAATCCAGCCCATTCTCTCAAAGGAATGTCTCTTGCAAACATACAAATTAATCTACGAGCCCATTAAAAGTTTTGAGAGTGGTAGGGCAAGAGAGAGCTCAGGCTGTAAAGCTCTCCTCTCTCTCAGGCTGGAGGTTGTGTCTTCCAGAGGAAAAAAGCAAAGTGCACCTCACTACTGACCGCCCCAGGTGTTGAGGTTGACCACTGTCTTTCTGAAGCTGCCACGAGCCCAGAGAGAACCACTGCCCACAGCAGACACCCAAAACGTGGAACACAAATAGATAAAACTGCAGTCAAAATGAGGCATGGGGCTGCCTAAGATAGATCTGTTTGGGACCTTGGCAGGGCTCCTAATCCATACTCCCTCCCCAGCTATACCTATAATGCACTGCGGGAATTTGTTCTTTAATGTAAATATTTTTCAACCAGTAAGTTATGGGGAGTTTTTATTTCTTTTTGGACAAGAGTAATTGTCAAGTGTGCAACCAATGGACACATTAAACATGGAAGCTGAGTAATGCTGGGACCAGAGAAAGTTTTCTGGCTTTAAATGAGCTGCACTCGTTGAGATCTATGTCCACAGCAAAGGTATTTTGCAAAGAAATAGAGCTGACACACTGTTCCACTCGTACCAAAGTACCAAATGACATTTTTCAGGGAATTGCTGCTGTAACATACTCTGTAAAGAAACTAGATCAGGAATACTGAGACACAGCTCAAAACGATAACGTGTCTTTCCCCTCAAATGGTCAATAGATTCAGAGCAGGAACAATGTCAGGTTAAAGCAGAGAAAATAGTTGCAGTACAATATTTTATTCACCAGAAAATTCCTCAAGTTTTTTTATAGGTCATTTTGGCTGATAAAGACATTCTTTAACTACAAAGTTTTATTTGAGTGCTTTCAGAAGCACTACTGAGTGTGAGTTCAGGAGGACAGACAGAGATTGTTTTTTGAAAAGCTAACACCCAGATACAAACAAAGCATTCATTTTTCAATACATTTTTGTAAGTCTTTGTAGGTTATTAGTTAGTCTGTTGGGGGGGGGTTGTATATGGAAGGATTTTTAAATGGTAGAGATGTCCTCAACCCAAAATCTCAAATCCTGGAGCTTTGCATACAGCTCCCTCTTTTTTCAGCTTATTGGTTATAACCCTGAGAGCACGATTCCCCCAGCTCTGGAGGGAGTTTGAGTCTGAATTTGAAATCAAATGAAGGTCCATCCATTGAATATACGTTTTTATTTACCAAAGGAAGCCAAGCTCAAACCACATCGTGTTGAACTTTGGCCGTATATTCTATAAGATATGGCTTCAAATGCAAGAAGGCATGCCATCTTAAGAAAATACCTCTCTTTCCTCCTTTCAGACAGATTTTCTTTGCTTTTCTAAGGTTTGCCCTCTTTACTACTCAAAGAGCAGGTATTCAGTTGATAAATGGGAGACCTCTTCCAGATAGAGTCCATCTTGGCTACACTCACACTATCGAAAGATGTAAATACAATTTGTAAGGGAATCCAAAATTTTCCAGGAACGCTTAAACATTACAGGAGTGTTAAGTTCTTCAGACTGAACAGGGTCTGTCCAGATGGCTTACTTGAGGATATGCATGCATGCTCACTTCACCAGAGGAAACCCAAACTAGGATTCAGGAGGGCTTATTAGCAAATCCCGCACACTGAGCTATTCTTATAAATACCTAAGGAACTAATTTATAGGTTACCCCAGAATATGACAAGAGGAATGCACTGATTTTTCCATAGATGGTTAAGTGAAAAAATATTTCTCCACACTTTGTTATTACTTTGAGATAATATAAATTAATCCTAGCTTCTACAAATGGTTTCACTGGCAGAGACAGTCAATCAAGTAGCTTAGCTTAAGGGCCTTGCTCTGGATTTTAGCAGCAGTTTAGGACAACAAGCGTAAATGCTTCACTAGTATTTAAGATGGGATTCATTGACGTGGCCATGCTATTTCATACCCATAACCTATAAACATCCTTTTAAAAATAGACATGTGATAAGCTTGCTAGCTGCAGAGGATTCTACACAACCCCTTAAAAAACCCTAACGTGAAAACTCAATCAGAACAAGCTAGTTTCTGTTCATTCCCGATGTTATTTCATGGTGAAGGTGGTCAAATATTTAAATAATATATGTACAGCCTTTTTGGGGGCCTTTCACACTGTACAGCACAAAAGCTGGCACTCGGTTCTGTAACTTTCTAGGGCTCCCTGAAGCTCATACTCACGTGTGGTTGCTCATCTGAGCTACAGTCTTTACTCTCTTGTTGCCAGTCACAGGGTTGAAGCAACACAGGGTTCAGAGAAGCCATATGGAAAGCAGTGGATGGCAGAAGAGCCACATTTGTAGTTCACAGCTTGCTGCACAAATGCAATATAGTTATTGTCTGTGAAAACAGCAAATTTTAAATATTTAAATATTAAATATGATTGAAATATATTAAAATAGATAATATTGCAAATAGTGCAACAGGGAAGGAAGCTACCTCTTTATCACATTGGAGTTGTTGTAGCAGGTTGACCTTTCTGGAAAAGGAGGAGGAACTGCACCTTTCCTGAGAGCGAGAGCCCATCTGTCCGGGGAGGCTGCCACAGACGGGGCTGTTGTCTCGGGTAGGGGAGGAAGGCAACTGGTCTGCAGTACCTGAGCCAATAGGAAGATCTTAGCAGAGTCACGAGCTAGACACTTGCAAAAAATTTTGAGATTTTAGCCCCCAGAATTTCTGTGCAAATTCTTCCTCGGTTTTCACTGCCGAGACTCTCGTTTCAAGGTTCTGTGTCCCTGGCTCCCAGGCAAGGCAATATGGTCAAACAGCTGACCAGAACTGCACCCTAAAAACAATCTGTTCATGAAAACTGTCCTGGACTATTGAATTCAACCAGCTCTGTGAAAGTAACGGTAAGATTTCACAGTAATACTCAAAACCAGCTGCAAACACTTCAGTCAGGTTCTGATAGCCAACATCAGCTCTTTGATGTAAACCACTGGGCGAAAACTCTTTGCTCAAACATTCAATATTTAGTGAATATTTAGAAATAAGCATTTTGGTAGAGTTGCCCCATAAGCGAAGACTTTTTACATAATCAGTAATATTATGATCACCCCCGTGCTAAAGCCACGTGCAGCTGCCAGGGTGTGCAATGGTGAGGGTGGTTCCTCATGGGAAACCTGTGCAGACTCTTGTATTTACTGACTTTCATGCTTCTGCTAGACAATGCTACGATTACATTAATGTCATTTTTGTCATTTAATACTGTTGCTAACCCACATAATTGTTAAGGGACTACACAGTGCAATTTAGCATAGTTAAGACAATTATACAGTTAAGCACCATGAGCAGTCAGTAGCCAAAGCTTTTGCCCAGCGTAAGGAAACCTGAAGGCTCCATACACTGCGATATAGTTCTTGGGCACCCTCAGGGTTTTCATTGCAGGTGAGCATAAAGGTGTCCACGGTGCACTGTCAGGCCATAGCAGATCCTTGGCTTTTTTACCAGCTGGATACTGCTCCTGAAGGGAGAGGGGGATCTGAGCCTATTTCCATCACCCCATAGGTAACCACATGCGAACTTGACCCCCAAGGTTGTTATTTGAGCCAGGCTCGAGATCTCACCGAGGGAAGATACTTAACACATTTCCTCTGCATTTTACATCCATCTGAAATGTATTTAGCTAACTTTTGAGGTACCTTGCATGTAAAACCTTGAACCACAATTGTAACCTCTCCAATTTCCCTTATTCACACAGTATTTGATTTGGATGACATATTTTTACAATATTTATTTTTTGGCCCATTTTGAGACTCTCATGTTAATGCCACAAGAACTTCAGTCTCCTTTATAATATTTCAGACATGGAGGGAAAAAATGAAGAAATAAAGAAAAAGAAAAACCAGCCATCTGCATCCACTTAAACTACATTACAATAAAGCTCAGTAAAGATCTGATCAGCAGTTTTTTTAGCCTGCTCTGATTTAATATGAAAGAAATTAGTGGAAAACCTGAAGGCTGGAAGGAAATTTTTGCCACTGTTCAAAACAGGACATGAAACCTTTAACATAATATTTACACACATTATGTTAAATACTTTCTGCAAGTTAAAATTTAGCACTGCCGGCTTCAGACAGACTGGGAAGAACATTTGTTTACACTTAATAAATCTGATTTTGAGAAGAAAAGTTTTGTTCTTTTTTTTTCCCCTATGTATACACTAGCATTGGCAGAAAAATCTGATTTAAATGTATGTAAACATATTAATTAAAAAACTTCTGAACACTTAAAAGATAAGACACAATTTGTATTCTGTTTGATAGTGTTTTCATCTTGGCCTTCACAGTTGCTATGATTTATTATCTCCGGTGGTCCGCAAAGCTTTTGAGATTCTTAAAGCATCACAGCTTTAAGTGAACTCTCTCTATATCTGCATGTAGCTTTTTTCACAATCATTACTAGTAGACTTGGTCATGAATTTTCTGACAAAATATTTTACTATTTGGGGAAGAAAGTGTTTGCCAAGAAATATTAAATTGTCAAAGTGACATTTTCACCAGAAAGCGCTGGCCAGTTTCCCCAGGGAAAGTTTCAGGGTCCAGGATAGAGCTGCTATTCAAAATGAGAAGGAGATGGATTTTTGCTGGGGAGCAGTCCACAGTCCCTAGCCCAACTCTTTCAGAAAGACTTGGAAGACAAAAGATCAGTCTCCTGCTCCGTCTGACCCAGAACAAGGACATGGCATTGTAATCCCAGAGTCCTAAACCCTGGGCTTTAAGCTAGAAAGAGGTGAAAGGCTGGTACGATTTCAGCTCCGTGAAGCATGAGGACATGTTAAAAAATCAAGAGAGATTTCATAAAATAGGAAGACAGCTTCCTACCGAGCTGCAATTAAAATCATGCCCAATCCCATAAACACACATACTGTTTATTAAGGACATTGCTAAGATGTGCCATAGCTCCCAGGCAGAGGTGAGAAAGAAGTCTTAACTCACCATCTACTTCTTTCATCTGAGATTTACCATCTAGCCAGACGACTCTGATCATTAGCACATCAAAGATCTTAAAACCTCTCTGGCGAAAAAAGAAAAACTTTTTTAAGACCCTGGTATTTCAAAGATCAGCCAGGTATTTGTAGATTTTAAGATCATATGGAAACTTTGCAGTCACCTACCCTGACATCTGCAGAGCATAGCCCAGAGGAGGTTGCCCAGCAATTCCTAAATCAGTTCCAATAAGTTGCGGTTCACTCAGGGCATCTTTCTCGGAAAGACATTCAGTCTGATTTAAAGACTATATGCAACGGAGAATCCACCGCATTCTTTGGCAAGCTGCTAGTTACAAAAAGGGCAAAATCCCAACAGCAGGAATGGGAGTTTTAGCTGGGCTCACATTTAACCTGTACATTAAATATTCACAAATGATCAAATTATTAAATATTCACAGAAGAAGCTGGTTATAATTTACTCCTCCCAGAAATCGTAAGCCTCTAATGATAAGTCATGTAGGAGCATGATATTGTTCACCCGAGACATATTCTTTTATTCTTTTTGAAGACTAAAATCTTCGTGCTCGGAAGCAGCATCTATTTAAAATGCATGAGCAAACCAAGGCATAAAAAGTCTGCTCCTTTAACTTTGCTCCCAATATTGGTCTTCTCCTGCTGCCAGTAAGAATCCCAGAAAAAAAATGAGTTACAGACTCCATCAGTCAGAAATTGCTTGTATGGCAGGACTTCCAACAGAAAACCAAAGATATTTTATCTTGCCATGGCCCCAGTTTTGGCCAATTGCTTTGCTATACTGACAGGCAAAAGTCCTTAGCCCTATGAAAAGCAGACAGCCATAATGTAAACAAAGTTTCTGTTTATTCTGAAGTCAGAAAAGTCATTCCAAGAGAACAATAAATGTGGGATCACATGTGTTATTTACTTATCTTTAAGAACATTGTTATTCCCAAAACAGGCTGGCTACTTCTTACTTCTCTTGGTCAGTTCTTTTTGCAAACACATCTCATTGGCTTCAGCTAATTTATCACTACGGTTTGACAATAATCACTGACTTTCTTTCTAAAGATAATCCGTGTTTAAAGGCTCTGTTATATAATACACAATAAGCCAAGAATATCTTGCAACATTTGGAAAGGTAGGGCGGTAATGTTCTGCCAGATTCCTCTCAGCATTTAAACATCATTTTTTACATGCCAAAAGTTCTTTCAATTACTAATGGCTCGTGAGTTTTAAGATGCATAATTTATATCTGAAAACAATTAGGGAAGACAGTTTAGAAAAACTTGCCTGTGTTTTGGGAGGTGTTACCACAAGAAACGTCACTGAAAGAAAAAGAAAGAAAAGGACTGAAATTGAAACACGTGTCCTCGTCCCTTGGCAAAAGGTCAGTGTCAGTTCAGAGCCAGTTTGCTTCAGAAGATAAATCTGGAGGAGAAAGAAAGATGTTTCAGAGCCATCCCCAGAACAGATGGGTGAGTGAGTGCTTGTGGGCTTGAAGAAGCAAAAGACAACCGTAAAGGCAAGGAAAGGGTTTACAGTTCAGTGGAAAAGAATATCCTAGGAAAGGGAAAAGACATAAAGCTGAAAATCTGGAAAAAAATAAATAGAAGGAGATCTAAATCAGTCGCAGAAGAGAGGAAAGGGGTTAGAGGGGAAGTTTAGAGCCTCAAGCAGGGCATTGAGGATGGAACCAGAGCTATCAGCAAGCTGGAGGCAAAACACCATCCTCCATCATTCATTAGATGAGCAAAAAAAAGTCTGTTCAGACCAAGCGAGAAGAGAACAAGGGTCAAGAGAAGAGATTCATCAAGAGAAGGGCCTGCCAGGTTAAAGCAGAAAAAACATCAGCTGTAGTGACAAAGGGCCTATTTGGGGCCAACGGGCGGGGATAGCCAGGAGTTGCTGTTGCAGCCCCAGCCCAGGTCATGCTGACCCCAGAGGCACAGCACGGAGGGGAGCGCACGCCGGTGCCAACAGATCAACGGGTCAGCAGCAAGGGCTTGGCTGCGTGAGCACAGCAAGCGCTGACCTGGTGGGAAGTTACGCCACATCTTTTCTGCAGAATCTCTGGGTGTAAAGGATCAGCATTCAGCTGTCCAAACCCTCAGGTCAGCACAGGGTTGGAAACTTTAATAGAATTCCTGTTGCCATTAGAAAAATAGCCGTATACTAGTTTCTGTTTATTCTTGTTGGCACATAAGAAAACACTACTGAGGGAAAAAACCCCTGGTTTCCCTACCTCATGAACATGCGCTCACGTTTTCACTAAAGTAAAGGTGTTACTCCAAGTTTCTAAACTCCTCCAGTTGTGCATTTAATGATGTTGTTGTTCACCTGCTGCCTAGCTAAATTGTTTTAACTGCTTCCTCTTTGATAGCTACATAATTATCCTACATAT
Source organism: Balaeniceps rex (assembly GCA_013401315.1). Classification (NCBI taxonomy): domain Eukaryota; kingdom Metazoa; phylum Chordata; class Aves; order Pelecaniformes; family Balaenicipitidae; genus Balaeniceps; species Balaeniceps rex. Next base: position 45,947 of record VYZW01007972.1, on the reverse strand, counting down.
CTAGAACAGGGCAAAACTTTTAAATATGGATGGAGGAAAGGCATGCAAAGGCCAGTCCCTCAAACCTGGCTCTCTGGTATGCTTCTTCCAGACGAAGCAACATTGCAGAACTGATTTCCCACAAGCTGAACGGGGAAAGACTTGAAGGCTCAGAAAGCAGAGGCCACCTCTGAAGTCTGTAGAGTGTCTCCTCCAGTTCAAAGGAAAAAAAATGACATGTAGCTGCTTTTAACCTACAAAGTGTGCCTGTCACCATTCTGATTAATTAATTTAGTTTTGATTCCAGTGAAGGACACAAATACACTTCATACACACTAATATCTATAGCTTTATCACTAACTAATCATTTATTACTGCTGTCTCAGTACCTCAGAATGGGAAAACAAGGCATATTAAGCCTAAGACACTGTCAGCCACCCAATAGGTCTGGATGAAGGCTTGGGATGGAGCCCAAATCTCTCTCATTATTCTGCTGGAAGATTCAATGCTTCAAAGGGTAGTGTCTTCTGTATCTGGACATTTCCAAACCTCTCTGAAGCTAATGGACCTGGTAGCAGCCTTTTATTCAGGATATATGGGAGAGCAGAAAAAATGCTCTTTTGTTTAACAAGTTACTATTCACAAAGCTAATCTCCATGACACGGATGATATATCTATTAAGCTGTCTTTGGTGGTTTGGCTGGGAACTGAATACACACTGTAAACACTGCTCATGGCTTGGTAGACCTGTATGTGTCTGCACAAGTGACAGAAGCAATCAGTGACAACAGAAAAAGCACCTATAAAATAAAAACACCAAAAAGGGGTAGAATTACAGGATAAGAAAAATGGCATTATGAGCAAGGATACTGACTCCTAGGTCATTGCTGCAGGTCTCTGTGAACTTTCTCAATAAGCAAACATGATTGCATTCAAGAAATGCCTGCCACCATTTTCTCTTTCCAGTGAAAACAATCTTGCACACCAAAAATATTGGCTACAGGGCAGGCAAATATCAGCAGAGGAATCAAGTCTCCCAGGAGAGAAAGGTTGAGCTGATATCTGCAATCAAACTGGAACAAATAATGGAGGTACTCACAAAACTCAACAATGGCCAGAAAATAATTAAAACAAGATCTAAACAATTGTTGGAGCCCTCTAAAAAGGAACTGAGTCAAAATTCTGTAGCTTCCCAGAAAAGACAGAAATATGACCAGGTCTTTGGGGGCAGCATGAAGTGTGTCTGAGCAGACTGAAAACCCCTACTAAAGTAAATACAATTTTGACCAGCACATAAAAAAGAACTTTAGAAAACCACATTAAAACAAACTAAAGATTCATGTAGCTCAGCATCCTTTCTTTAACACTGGCCAATATTAGAAGTTTAAGGCAAAAGTGTTAAAAAAAACTCCTGTAGGGTGACTCTTCTGCCTCTGCTCTGCTGTCATAGATTCTGACACTCAGTTTTTAGGTACTTCCAAGTGGCACTCAGTAATGGATCAACATAATGCTGAGCGATGGGGTATGATGGATCACAAAGCTTCTCATAAAAAAGGGGGGCCTTTTTCAACTGGAATTTACTAATACATTTCAGCTGAAACAAGGGCTTAAGGAGCTGAAAAGAAAAAGAAACAACAAAGAAAAAGGCAGTGTGCTAAATAAATCAAATGTGGGCTCATATCATCTAAAGGACTTTCACAGAGAGGGCATTGGTGGTTCTTTCTGCTCCAGCTTCTATTTGGGAACACCAAATGGGAGAGAAGGTATGTGTCAGCTCAGGGTCAGGCTGTTGTGAAGGCATACGTATGTCAGCCAATCTCACATCCCAAAAAGCTGCTTGGGGGTTTTATGTGCCCGTCCAAACAGAATCAACCTGAGCATCCTGCGTTGAAAGTCATACACAGCACACCTACCGTACTGCTCATCTAAATCTGCCTGAGACCTGCCACTAGTCTGAGCTAGCCAGATAACAGGTTACAGCTGGATGGAAAGCACGAGAGAAGAAGACCTTAAGTAAAAGGGAGAAAGTCCAAGGAGACTTGTGCAATCTCAGCTCACGTGGGCTTAGATTCAGAGAAAGATTGCAAGGCATAAAAGACTAACATAGGGATGCTTGCCTGAACTCAAGCATGCCTCTTAAATCAGAGAAGAAAGGCCCAGGATACCTCAGGACACGGAAGAAGTTGCTGTGGTGCTCCAGCTTTCTGGTCAACAGCCTCTCAGCAGGAAAAGGGCCCGCTGTAGCAAGGAGACTGGAAGATGGTATCCGTGAGCCCTGATGGACGGCTCCATCCCTGGCATGTCTAAAGCAAAGGGACTCTATCTTGGCTCACGGCTTTTCTGAGCTAACAGGAAAACAATGAAACTATTTTTTTTTATTTTTTTAAAGCGAGAGAGAAGGAGAGAGGAGAAAAATTGGCAAACACACAAAATTTAGGAAACGGACCACATAGAAGTTATTGTTATGAAATTTCTTTGCTTCATGGCCAAGACTGTTATATATCTCTGGCTGGCCAGACAGAGCATCATGTGTCTTCAGTGGAAGCTTCTCTTCTACCCAGGGAGCTGGACAGAGGGAAACGAAACTTCAGGAAGGAGCTGACTTGAGCAAACAGCGGGGGTTAATTCAGCCTGAAGCACAGAAACCTTACCCTAGGGAACGGTACCGGATTCCTGTTCATGTTTAGGAATGGGGGACACCCTGTCTGTTGTATTGTGCTGGTCATAAAATGGAAAATGCCCCAAACGAGGGGAAAATACACCAGAACAAGACCTGTAGTGATTTAAAGTGACAGCTTTTTACCTTGGGGAAAGAGCCTGTCCCATCTGGGAGGCCCACGGAGCAGGTTTTGGATGGCTAAGCCTGCCACTGTCAGAATATTTTTTTAAACCCAGATAATACCATGGAGCATTTTAAAGTCTTTGAGCAGAACTTGCTGTTTTCACTACTGCTCTCTGATGGCAAAGCAAGTGGGCTGTCAATAGGAAAGCGAGCGCAGAGGAACATGAGTTAGTTTAAAAAGACATTTGCTATGAAACCCAGTGGGAGGGAGAAATGTCCTCTTAAACAAAGAAAACGGAGGCTTTCTGAAATAATCAGCTTTACAAACATTTTTCGACACACAGTTTTCTGTGGAGTTTTTGGCTTACATGGGGTTTTGAATTTATGTACAAGTCATGGAGAAAATGTGATACAGACTTTGGCACTGCCAGGTAAAGTAACAAGCTCTCCTTGGGAAATTTACTTCCCTGCAGTAAATCAAATTCTACTCCCAGTCCTTTCTGTTCATATATTAACACTGTCCTCGCACTGTAAGCACTAGCACGTGTGCTCCCTGAAAGAAATTCAGAAACACAGGTACACTAATACTGGAGATGCCCCCTGAGCCTTTTGCAGTTTGAATTCAAAGTGTTTTGTCCGGTTTATTAGATTCTGTGAATCTAGGAATCACAGATGGAGCAATAAAGGAGAGACGGGGAGCTGGGGGGAGAGGCGGAAGGGACCAGCAGGACAAGAAGACAGAGACAAGACAAGGGACGTGGAAAAAAAAACGGAGGCAAGAAATAAAAAAATAGAAAGAGGGAGCCGGATAGAGGTAGATGTAAAANATATTTTACAAACATTTTTCGACACACAGTTTTCTGTGGAGTTTTTGGCTTACATGGGGTTTTGAATTTATGTACAAGTCATGGAGAAAATGTGATACAGACTTTGGCACTGCCAGGTAAAGTAACAAGCTCTCCTTGGGAAATTTACTTCCCTGCAGTAAATCAAATTCTACTCCCAGTCCTTTCTGTTCATATATTAACACTGTCCTCGCACTGTAAGCACTAGCACGTGTGCTCCCTGAAAGAAATTCAGAAACACAGGTACACTAATACTGGAGATGCCCCCTGAGCCTTTTGCAGTTTGAATTCAAAGTGTTTTGTCCGGTTTATTAGATTCTGTGAATCTAGAAATCCCACACTCGCCCCTGCACCAGCAATCTGGTCGTGTAATACTAAGGTTCAACAGCAGTTCATCTGGTTAGGTGCATGAAACCTCCCAGAAAAGACTGGGAACAGCATATTCCATTCCTTTGAATAGAAAAAACACTCCAAAAAGAGTGTAAAATATATCATGGCACTTTCCGCAGTACTGTGTAAACACAGATCCTTCATAAATTCTCATATGTGGTTCCTGAAAAGAAACACAGAAGTGTGGATCTTATACAAGCCTTCTACATGGCAACGCTGAAAAAATGCTCATTTCTGCTGAAGAAGATATTTTCTGTTTATAAAAGTTTTCCTGCCCATTCAATCAGGGAACTTTTAGAAGAGGTATTTTGCTTGGTGTGGGAAGAGCTACGAGGAAGAACAGGCTAAAGTTTGGAAGACTGCTCTGAGTGCCATGGGATCACCCAAAAAGATGTCACAGGACTATTTCAGGTTCCTGCCACAAGAACCAAGGATTATCATTTCAGACTGAAGCAGTTGTACTAGAAAGAAATTATCTCCAGGAACCAAACAGAGCAGATTTTGCAGGAACAACGGAGACCCATCAAAGATACACAGAAAGACCCTTTCTACATGCTGAAAAAGTAATCAGGCAAGAAGAACATTTGAATGCGATTTGGTCAGATCAGGGGGACCTAGAATGGCCTTGTAGGGAAAAAAAAGAAGTAAACCTGTCTCTATCTTCCATAAAACACAGTGGAAACATGCTGTGGTATGGAGGTGAGCAGCCAGGACCAGTAACACTCTGGTCTCCAAAATCTGGAAATACCCAGCTGCAGAAAGCATCAAAAAGGCAGTAGGTAAGGAAGCCCTTGCAGCACACCTGGAGAGACATCAAGGACATATTCTGGGAGGGGTCTGGCCTGGAAAGGACTTGGAACGTCAAGCAAGGGAACTGACTCCCATTTTGTTACTGCTGCATCCAGAATAAAGCTTCCTGCCAAAGAAATATTGGGTTGCCATCTGCTTTTCCTAAGGAAAATAACCTTCATGGCCCCTACTTGGGCTAGCTGTATAGACCAGAATGCAGTGATGTTTATTGGGATTACACTCTTACCTGAAGACTACAACAGCTGTCAGCACGGTACAGACAGTAAGGAAAAATTACTCTTGGTGCCCGAAACAGTCTATAATATTAACAGTTATAGGAGATTTATAGAAACGGTCCAGAGGAGTTAAGCCCATATACGAGAGGGAAGCAAAACCACAATTCTGCTCTCAGCCCACTGCTGTGTTTGATTCTGCCTCTCCAAATCTTCTCAAGACCATCCTTGCAAATCCACCCCACAGAAACTGTGTGGCTCACTGCTTAAAGTAAACACATTGCTTTCAAAAGCCTTTGCATTTCACACATTAGATTGAGTGCAAAAAGATCATCACTGAGAAACTCATAAACATACGCACATTTGGAACGCTGAGCTCTGTGCTTACTCATGTTTCACTCTTTATGTTGCTTCATTAGACACTCACGCTCAACTGCTCTGTCTCAAACTGATGAAATCAAGACTTAACGATGGGAAGAATTTGCACTGAAACGCAGCCTGGGCCCATGAACTATGGTCTCTAAGCTGAAAACAATTTGATAGATGGTGTACTGACCACACAGGCAGGTTCAAAAGAAACCAGTTTGGAGTTCTGGAGAATTTTGAAAGTATTTTTGATCAATGGTGTTTGGAAGTCTCAAGAACATTAATTCCATATCCAGTTTGCCAAAATGTCTACCTTAGACACAATTTATGAGCATACGTGTCAAGATATATTTAAAATCCTTTGAGACTTCCAAGTACATGAATAACACACATATCATTACTACCTTTTTTTTAACATAGCATCATATAAATCAAGTGAGAGAGCCAGGCTTTCTCAACTGAGGAAAACCACTGCACTTAAAATAAAAAAGGTAGTACTTATTTATTAATGTACAATGTCCAAAATTCCTATTAAATTCCTATAAATTAAATATTAAAGAACAGTTTAATGCGGCACACTCTCAGGAATTGAAATTAACACATACTTACTCGCGGGTTAAATCCACCACTTTGCTGTATCTGTATTTTTCATTTGTCAGCTAAAGGTTAGGAAGTCCTTGGTTTCTCATCTGAAAAAGTGCAAAAGTACCATGGAAAAAATGGAAACACCATCTGAATGTACCCATTGTCTTTTCACTCAGTCATTCATCAACTGTCGTGTGTCAAGGTGCCATAAGGTGTTTAGCTACAAGGCATTTAAGGATGGTTACTTATCAGAAGCATTTCCTCATGCTCTCTGAGATGGTGGTTGTGAATCAGGAGGTTTTGGAATCCCTTCCTGATGGCGACTGTTGTCAGCAGTTGAACATGTTACTCGCTCTGGATGGTGGATAATGGTAGTTGAGGACACGGCAATGGAAAATATCGGCATTGCCATTTCCATGCTTCCAGCTAGTGGGAGATTTACATGGTCAAAGGCTTGGGGTGAGCAGTTATATTGTAAGTCAGCTATTCTGAGTGTGTATTAAAGCATGCTGAGACTCTATCTAGAATGGACACAATTAAATTATGTTAGGACTGACTTTTTTATTATGTATTTTTTCACAACCATCTTATAAAGTTGTCAGGAGTATTTTTGTACTGCTTGAGTCTTAGAGAGGAAAAGGAATCTTGACTGTTGTTCCTTAGATAATCATCCAACCAACACAATCATAACCTCAGAGTCTTTATAAGAAGAATATAAAAGAGCCTGTAATTTCCTTGACTGTTGATGATTCCTGAATGATAAGGACCAGTGTGTCATTCTACAGAACCCTAACCTCTTTCAAACTGGTTTCCTTGAGACTGACTCACTGTCATTTCTCTAAACAATTGCAGTTGGATCCAGGCACAATTCTTCATAACAATAATTGCATTTGCTTTTCTTGTCAGGGAGACTCATTTGACTTTTTTTGGAAGATCCCCTCACTACCTTTGGCAGCATGCAAAGGCCAGTTTTGTTGAAGAAAATTGTTCATATGTGCTCTTGCTCCAGTTCTTTCTCTCTTAAAGGGCAATTTTACATTTTCTATGGGGCAGTGAAAAATACTAGTGGGTATTTTTTGTTCTTAGCATCCAGGATACAGAGTTCAGCAAGTCGTTTTCAGAAAAAAACCTGCTCCATCTACATATCAAGCCATTTAAGTAAGCATAGTTATTGACTNGCACCCAAAACAGACCTGGGGAAAACAGAACTATAACCCTGTTTTCTTGTGAATCAGCAGGCTGGTGGCAGTGGGACCACTTTGCTCACCACAGTGGTCCTCAAAGACATGCAGGAGACATCCTCAGAGTAGGAGCAGCACATCTCCTATGTTCTGCTATGATGGGATAGCACCACGTTGTCCCTTAATGAGTATGGATTGTGCTTAGTACATAACAGGAGGCCTTCTCCTTTCATTTGATGCAACAGCCTTTGGCTTTCCCAAGTCTCTGTCTGCTTCTGGTGCTCATAGAGGACAGCTCTTCCCAAATCTTCAGGCACATCCACATCTAACCTTCCCCTAACTCTGGACCCTTCCCCCGCTTACTGCTTCCAAAGTGGTTTCTTTAGCTTCTCTTCCAAGTGCAAAACTCTGATGTTTTGTACTCTTCCTCAGACTCACTGTTTGCACTCCCACCTCTCAAACACCCTTCTGCCTCTTGTTCAGACTCTTGTATACCCCATGTTATTCAGTTCTCTTACTCTCCTCATTTTCTACATCACTTAGTAGCTCAAACCCTTAATTAAGCATGAAAATCTCATTCCAAGCATTACACAATTGTGGTGGATCAATTAAAAAAGACCAAGGACACATCAGTCTGTCAGCAGACTAGACAAAGATGTAAGCAAACGGGCAGCTCAGCAAAGCTCTCCTCTTTCTGCACATATAAAAAGCTATAATGCAGAAGAGATGCATTGCAGATACCCAAGAAAGAGAAAAATATTGGTAATAATGACATCATGCCTATGAAGGCCATAAAGGGCCTTTGCATAAAGCACAATCTGAATAAAGTTAACCTCCTTTGCTAAATTACTTCTGCACAGTTTTAAGCTGACTCTTCCTTTAGGACTTCTTGCCATATTTAGTATCACGGTGAGTTTGTAAAACTCAAAGCTTCATATTCAAGGGGGGCCCCTGGGATCTGTAACGTCTCAGAACAAGAAGTCAAGCAAGAGAAAACACCAGAGAAAGACCATTCCACCCCCCAAAATCATTAGCCCATCAGGTGAGGCATACTTACTGGCGTATTTACTTTTGACTTAAACTTCACATGAAGTCACAGAACAGTCCAGACTTTGAAGGACTGCCTAGGCAAAAGGGACAGTTCTACATGTGCCACCTTGTGCATGTCAAAGAATGCAAAGACTGAAAGGCTTACCTGTTAGGGTTTTACTGAGGAGGATAACAAGAGAAAGGAAAATTGGATATAGAAGGAGATTACACACGACTTTTGAGTTTGCAAGAGAAATTTGGTTTGGCAAGTCTGAGCAGCAGAGATTGTGCTCTCTGAATTAGGGGTTAGTTTCAGCTAACAGAAAATTTTATTTGTGAAAGAACGAAAGTATTTTAATACACTGTAAGTCTGTGAAGACATCTCATGACTGAGAACTGGCAACAGGCAAAGTCATTCCCCTCTAAATTTTACCTGGGTGAATTGAAGATAATTTAAAATTATACACCTCTAGAACCCTTTTTCATCTTAAAAGAAAAAGAAATTACATCCATGTATAAATGTTTCTTCTCCTGTGTTGGTGTAATCAGAAACCATTTGTACTATTGTTTCATAAATACTGCATGGAAAATGATAGTGGTAACTGCAAAGAGACAGAGGGTTTTAGCTGTCACCGAGTAGATCATTCTAAAGAAAGTTTCCAGCTTCCCCTGAAGATTTAAGTGCTTTTGGGAAAAAGGAAATGGAAAGAAAGGTGGCAGTAAGAATTTTCCAATGAAGTTTCCTACCAGGTCATCTTCTAATGGGCGCAGGCACTGAGGTCTCTGCAAGGGAGGGCTCTGCTTAGAGCTGATCGTTGTGAAACACTCCAGAAGTGCATGGCAGTTCCTGTCTCCTCTCACTGGCTTTATGGTCATGTCATCGATGGTGCTTGAGACTTTCCAGGCTGTGTAGAAGGACATGCCTTGGCTCACAAACACATATGTTCCAGTTGCTTTTTGGTCGGCCATTTCCATGACAGTCATATTCACACTTCCAGCAGAAGCAAGAAGGTTGGGGCTAAGCCAGGCTAACCTATAAGAGAATCAGAGTGATGGATTTTTCTCTTCACTGAAGATGGAGGGTAATGCAAGCAAGGTGATGATCAGCCCTGGTGTTGTGTCCTCTTAGCATGTAGAAAGAGCTGCAATAAGATTTGAAGGCACTGTATGGTTGGGGGGGCAGAAGGAGAGTAACATTAGAGATGGCAGACTGCTGTGTGGATGTCCTTGCAACGATAGATGCCTTTCACACGGACTCCAGGGCCAGTGCAGTAAGAGCCATGTCTGTGGCCTCTCCTGTGCTTGCCCAAGTAGGTGGAAGCATCCCCTTGGGTGCTCTTTGTTTCTCCCCTTACTCATTTCTTACAGTGGAGAATGCTGCAGCTCTCCATCTGAAGTAAAGTTACAAACCCAAATCAGCTGGCTGCACTGAGGAGACTTTCTCCACAGCCTGTCCTCTCCCCACAGCTATCAATGAGCACCCAGGTGTAGCAAAACGTCTTTCACATTTCTGTGATCTCACAGTGAGACTTCACTGCTCCTATCCATTACAAATCACACTTTGATCCATAAGAGTTTGGCTTGCTTTTCAATATTTTAGGAACATTGCTCTAACATATTAATTATGGTTATGTTTGTAAAGGAGCAGCCACAGGTGTTGCTAACTCAGATTGCTGCTGGGAACGGGCAAATCCTCTGGAACCAGTTACAGTAGAAACTAATCCTAAGAAAAGCTTACCTAAAAGTTCAGCATTAAACTCTGTACAGGAGGTAGAAAGAGCTGACAGCTAATTAAATATACTGGAAAATGAAGGGAAATGTGGGGGTGGAAGAAAAATGGAGATATTTTGCTGTTCCCTGACTGTTGCCCTTGAGAAAGTCATTCCATCCTGAATTTCTCCAATGCCATATCCTTTGTAAGGTTTCAAAACCAACATTTAAAATATATTTTTAAGGATAACCATGTCTGAAAGTTAAAGCCCTTTGGGGGAGAATAAAAGAAGGACTTCAAAGTAACAAAATGCTAAATCTGGCATCTTGTTTTTAATGGAAGTAAAAACCTGCACGATTTAATACTTTAAAGTGTAATAAGAAGAGAAATGTCACACATAGAGTTCAATTTCTACCCATGGAATTGTGCCCCTGATTTAACAAATTCCAACTTAAATGCTTCCACCACAACTCAAAAATGTTTTACTGACCTCAAGCTCATTGTACAGCAGAGGTCCAACAGTATTGCTAGGCCTGGGATCAAAGAAGCAGTGGTTTTCAAAGCAGCTAGCTAGCCTGATGTGAGCAAAATCCAGCTGGCTAACATTTTGCAATCCAGCGAGTGCCGAAACCCCTTTTTTGTGGACTTTTGTTCAGGATGGGTTTCTACATGTTGCATCAAAATCTGTCTTAGCCTTAGTGAAGCATCTGGTCTCCCCCTCGCTGAAGAGCATTGCTGCACGTGATGCTGCTCGATGACCTGATCTGCCTTCGATCAGACCAGGATGACCAGCCTGAACACTGGCATTCAGCTGCTTACCCAGGCTGACTTCTGGTGTTACGGCTTTCCTTTAGTCATGAACTTAAATCAAGAGCAAAATCTAGCCTACCTCTATAGTTTTAAAAAATGCCCTTTTTTATTATTATTTTCTTACCAGTTCAGCTTTCACATACTTGAGCACCTGGTTTTAATACTCTGGACATGGGACAGAATTCTAAATGCTGCCGCCAAACTGATGCATGTCCCAAGACATTCATCACGATCTGCCTCATAAGGTAACACTGATGCAATAAATATCATCATCTACCTGCCAGGATATTTTCAGCTCTGCACAGTGGGAAGCTGCTGTCTTGGATAATAGAATGTCTGCAAGTGATTAAATTTTGACCATTGAACCTACTGGTACTTAACAGGGATGTTAAGATTAATGTTTATGATGTGTTTTGGAGATGAAAGCCGCACCGAGATGTGATTTATGATTTGGCTGTTGAGCCAGCAGGGCTCACTGGTGGGAGCAGCCTGAAACTGCAGCCAGGCACGAGGACTGATCTGCTCTGCCCAGCCTCTGGCTGTAGCCTGGCACAGCACGGGTTCTCCTTAGCGTGCAACAGGAGTGCTGGGGGACCTAAACCAGGATACTGAGCTGTATATTTTCGGTCTGGTTTAGCTGGCATAAATATCAGCTAAAATGCAATGCTTGGGCAAAGGTAGCACACATCGCAGTGACAAAAGCACAGCTCAGAGCACCTCCATGAGTACCTGAGGAGACCAGGCATAGTGACATGACCTTGCACAGCCCAGGTGGACTAAAGGGGTGCTGAAACTCAAACTTGGATAATGGAAAACCTATTAATGAACAGTGGGGCATCACAGATCAATTCAGAGTAAAATCATTGGTCCCTTTGGAGTTAGGACCCCAGAAGACCAACATGCAGAGCAGGGAACTGCCTAGAGCTAACGGGAGATCTTAAATACACACATGTGTTTGAACTCCTACCTCTCCCTACGTGTTGAGGGTCTGGGTGATCTCTGCTGACTTAGGAGTGCACATCCCCAGGTAAGCACTAAACTGAACATCTCTAAGAAAAAACTCAGCACCCAGCCCGTGGCACAGCGTATGCTTTATTTTATGAGATTTAGTTTTCTCACCAAACTTATTAACTCCAATCAACACATTCCTTTTGGCAGGAGCTGTCAAGATACAGAACAGTCTGGCTGATAGGGAAAAAGAGGTCATGCTCTATCTGTCTTATTGAACCTGTGCAGCAATAAAGTCTGTCAAGCAAGAGTTATATGGCCAAGAAGAAATTAAGGTCTGGACCCCAGATCTTCTGCATCTCATCTGAGTGCCCTGATCTGTAGGCTACTGTCCACCCTCTGTAGTCATTCTCCCAGACATACGTCAACCCACTAATAGCTGTGGCCAAACCATTCACCGGAGACATGACTTATTAGCTGCAGAACTGTTCAGACAAACTAAAGCCAAGACAACAAAACTGATTGACTGACCCAACACACTGCTAACACGGTACTAACAATTCAACACACTTGGAAAACAAACAGCAAAATGAGTTTGGCTCTCATCAAGCGTCCTTTGTCCAGATGTCCTGGAATCACGAGGCAAAAGATCCACATATACAGAGTCTTTCCCCAGAAGAAACAGCTTATTAAGGCTTTATCTGAGGAGAGAGCTATCTCTTATTTGAGGAGAGGAATAGAGGAAGGACCAGGCAAATTCCCACTTGTCATTTACAGACATATTCATTTTTTGGTGCTCATCACAATTAGCATGCCTGTGCCAATGGCGATTTGCTAGTCTCTGTCTGTGCTGACTTTGGCTGTGTCTCATCTGCAGGGAGGGTGAGCTCCACAGCATTTTGCCATTCTGAGTTGCCCAGTTATCCATATTACCCTCATCTGGAAACCACGGCAGACAGTCGGACACATGTGCACCCATGTCTCTTTCTAATGCATAGTGAGGATGTGGTAAGTGCAGCCTAAGAACCAGAAGCTGGGAAAGGTTCCCACCTTTTGGGTGTATCTATTCAATTTCTGGAGCATTTTGGTGAGAAGTTTGGCATAAACTACAAAAGTACAACATAGCAACACTACATACATGATTGATGTAGATTATGACACCTCTCAAGATGTTTCCCTCTCTCCTGCAGTGTCCCAGATATCTTAGCCAAGCAGATGTTCACCATTATTTTGAGCCATGGAAAAATGTAGGATTCACACCGAAAGAAAAAATACAGAACATGGAAGACATCTGAACTATTCTCTGTTTGCTTTGTCTTGCAAGTAATTAGGAATTTGGTTTTTTCTGAGTCAGAGATGGAGCTGGAATACAGACACCTCATGTTCTGGAGGGACCCTACTATCCAGCACCTCTAGCCATTAGGAAAGATGAAGCCTGCGTCCCTCCCTCAACACACTGTTCCGTTTTTATGTAGAAAAGCAACACATTTCTGTGAAACAGTCAGAGGAAGAAAGAAGAGATCTTTCTGATGATATTCCGCTCAGTTTCTTGTTCTAGCACATTATTGTGCCCAGTGTTTGCAGGAGGAAAGAAAGACCTAGCTGCCCTTAAGATGCAACGGCTGCCAGCTCCATTGTCTTTCTGGGGGTAATGTTTGTTCCGTAATTATAACCCCAGTTCACTCTCAGCCGCGAAGCTTTCAATTTCTGTAAGATTTCAAAACTCATTTCTATCTAATATGAAATACATCCCTTGAAGTTTTCCAGGAAAACTGTTGGTGATAAAAATCCACTATTGTCCATTGTTGGCACTGAAGAAAGGTTGTCGGAACATGGCATGTAGCCATTCCCTCCCACCTTTCCTTCCCAGTGTTAGCAGTGTCGTCGCTGACCCAAATAAATGCATTGTTCCCTGAAGCAGAGAGAATAAAGTTATTCTGAACTGATAAGGCTCCTCCCTGACTATTCCCCGCTTGGACTGTTACCAGAAAGATGGTCCCCATCTGACTTGGCTGTTCCTCTTGGAATAACCCCAGATCTTCTCTATATTCCAAGCAATCTGACCTGTTTCCATCTCTCAGCAGCACATTTACCCATGAAGTACCAGAGAACAAAAAGCTGACTAGAGAAGGAAGCTCTCCAAACAGCTCTCCAAGGGCTCACCTCACCAGGAGATGTAATTAGATAGGGTGAATTTTATTTAGCAACATGCTAGCCCGTTTACAGCATGTTTCAAAGACAACACGGCTGCTGGAAATGCTACCTTTTCAGACTCTCGTGTGAAAGGCAATGGTTATTGCACGTGGCTCCTCCTTCCACTTCAAGCCAAACCAAGCATTACTGCTCGGCTTGCGCTGCTCTTCATGGTAAAGACAGGATCAGGCCGTCATTGACCTGGCTGCCCATCAGCTTTTCCCTGGGACCCAGGGAAGCCAGCTGTGCGGCGGTGTCAATGTCTCGCTCCATCCCTCTTTGCCAGGCCTGCGAATGCCGACGGTCGGTACATTTTGTGCAGTCTCAGGAAATGGCAGTTCTGCTGAAGGTCAGGGTTTGTGAAACAGACACCTTCTTTCTTTTTTTTTTTTTCCCTTTTCTGGGGATTTTTTTTTCACTCCCTTCTCCCTCCTCACCCCACACTTTCCCTGGGCCTCTTCCAAGAACAACCCTCGTGCCATTCTCTCCCACCAAAGGCACAAAGAGCTTCTTTTACCGACCCACTGGCTGTTCAGGATACGAAGTTAAACTAACAATGTGGCGATGCAACAGCCCATTACAGGCAGGTCTGGATGAGTCACAGAAATAAAGAGTAGGAAGGGATTTGAGAGGCCACCTTCCCCTCTCCCGCAATGGGGAATTAATATTTTCTCCTACTACATTTTCCAGTGTCCCTGCTATTTCTGCTCCTTTGGACAACAGCAAGCTCTAGGTTTCTCCCCAGGAATGGTATTTATTGCCAGGATTTATCACTCCTCAGAACAAGTTTGCCCAGTCTTTGTGCTTATTAAGAGACTACACCACCTTTAATTGTGGAGCTTAACCCCAGCACAAAATATCACCTGAAACAGCATTTTAAGTGCACATTTAATCTTAGAAAGAGGCTAATATTCCTCTCTGACAGTGTGTCTGTTTCTATGATCTGGGTTGCCTAATGGCTGAGCTCCGGGCAGATTAGCCAGAGTGACTGCTGGATGTGCTGTACGGTGAGTGGCATCATTTTCAGGTACCTGCTGTAGTGTGCAGAGATTTAGAAAGGAAGCTTGAAGATCTAGAAAGAAATCTGGAATTACTGCATTCAACTGCTTAAAAAAAGAATGCGAATGCTAGTTCCACACTTGGGTTTGCACTTAGCCATGGTTAGATGTGGCACCATCTCAGCATTACTGCCTTGACACCACCCATCAGAGATTTCTGCCCCTACAGCCAGCCATAACACAGATATCCACCTGGTTATCCTCATCTTGCACAAAAGTGCAAGGGAATTTGTCCACTCATCTCCTGACACAGGCCCAAGTCATGCACAGAGTCCTCCACTATCACTTGTGGCTCCTTTGCAGACTCTTTTGGCCTTTTATCTATTTTACTCTAACTAGAAGGCTATTCTCATTGCTTTAATGGTTAGGAGAGGTCTTCTACTTCTTTTGCACTAAATATGAACACAAAACGTGGTACCATCTCTTCACACATCTCAGAGTACCTACACATCCGCAGCACCTATAACATTACCTTAGGTCCCACTGAATAAACAGTCCCAGGAGTGTGGAAGCTGAGACGTGTGGGTAGGACAGTCCCCCAGGGCATGGTGGTATGACCAGAACCATGGTCCCCACTGGTGTGAGAGCTCGCAGTTTTGGGAGGAAACCCTTGCTGGGCACAGAGGCTGCAGAAGTACCTGATGGTGATGGTCTCGCTCTCCTACAACACGTGCACAAAGCCCAGGGAGCTCTACTTTTTATGGGAAATTGAGGCACTTCCAAGGGTAATAAAACAACCTGCAAGAACACACAGCACACATAAAAATGCCAAAACCAGTTTGTCTCCTGCATCTCAAAATACAGAGACCACTGGGGACCTACCTGAGGTTTTCTCTGGTATGGCAAAACATGGTGTCACCTGGAGGCCAGCTGAGGGTTTCCTTGCTAACAGACAAATAATGATCCTCAAAAGATCCTGTTAAACTAAAGCCTGCTACCGTGATCTGAGCAAGTTTGCAGTCTGCAGCTGTGCAGCTCTCATTTTGCATCTGCCTGCTGCTGCCCACGGGTTCCTCGTCCCTTCGCACACAGCTTGAAGCTCTCCAGGACAAGTCAGATGCAGTCACCCACTGCCTGTCACCCTGCCACTCACCAGCGAGACATGGCTCAATAAAAGGGCACCTGTATTCTGTCCCTGTGCCAACACCATTAACAAAATATCACTACCATTATTCTCAATGGGGTCAAAATGATTTTCACATCAAGGTCTTGCAAACAAAGGAAGCCTGTCACCTACAGGGTAAATATTAACAACCCTGGACTGTTTGTAACCTAATTAAATGCTTTTATGGAATATTTCCTGTGCATGTAAAATCTGGATGCTCTTTCTGTTGGGTACAAATCTGTGGATGTATTAACTGCTGTAAGATAAAACAAAACAAAGAAACAAAAAAACAGCCCAAAGCCACCAGTTCTTCAATATTTTCATTTTAAGGATGTAATTTCAGTGCTAAACAGATTAAACAGGCTGGATGGGCTTAGTTCAGCCTAACCTACAGTTTCATAACACTAGATGGAGATCATTGTTGGCTGATAGCACTAAAAATATTAGTAAGTTTTTTGTGGTTTTTTTAGGGAGGGGACTTAAACAAAAAAATGGTTTGAATCTCTAATTCCTTTTTTTTCTTTTTTTTTTTTCCTTGAACCAAACCCATTATTCTAAAGTTTTGTTCAATTTGACCTGGCACAGCTTCAGTCATGCCTCAATTCAAATGGAAACTGAACTGAAAAATGCACTGGTTCCTCTCTCTGGGCTTTACTAAGTAATTTTGTAATAAAGCTGCATGAAAACAGAAGCTCCAGACTTCCACTTTGTGAAGGAGCTTGGAAATTCCAGACATGCTTCTGCCCAAATCAGAGCAAAACCCCAAACATTTCAAGATTCTACATGAAGGAGAAATTATCTCAAATACAAGCTTTTTAGTTCACTGAAATATTTTATTTTTAAAAAAACATCATTTAATTTCAACTTTTAAAGGCTACTAGCATGCAAAGTAAAAAAATTCGAAATATAAACATGTTTCAAAATAAAAGGATAGTGGGTTCCATTTCTAAATATCCAAATGGAAAGTTTGAATTCATTTGTGACATTTTAATGATTTTCTTCTGATAGGCAAGTAGCTGACCATCCTTTGTGAAATGTCCTAATTTTGGAATCTATTTCAACCTAATTTTGTTCCTTCAAAATTTCTCTGACCAATTCTTCTATAATGAAAGGGGTATTAATTATGCACATGTGGAAAGCATTTTCTATGGAAAATGCTTTTATTAATGGTGAGGATATGTGTGAGCATCACAGGCTGAAAATCATTAACAACGCAGTTGAAGACCTATTTCCATTAGATATGGCATTAGATATGGTGCATGGCGAACTTCAAACGCAGAATTAGCTTCACAAAGTTAATGGGACTAACAGGAGCCTTTTCCATCATAAAACAAGGCAGCACGTGTTAACTGCTTTATTGAGTTGGAACGTAAGACCGCAGGCTCAGAAGATCTGATCTGTGCTCCCACCTCTGCCATAAACGTGACAGGTGACTTTTTGTACATATGGGTGTTACAAAGGCGCGCAGCATCAAACCAAGCTTGAGTGCATCAATACTAACAAAGATTTGAAATTTGTAAGTGTTGTTAAGAGAAGAGGTTTGAGCATACCTACACAATGCAAGTAGCTCACTAGACAGAGAACAGCCTCCAGTTCAGTACCCACATTTAGGGAATATTAACACCCTGAATGAGTGTTATGGCAGTTAAAGCTGCTTGCTGACCTGTTAATCAAAAGAAAATATTATCCAGGAAATGATGGACCCAAATAACGATCCTGTTCTGAGCCTCAGTCAGTCCAGAAATTTTTAAATTTTTTTTATTTTTTACAATAAGCTCCTCATTTTAACTTGTAATAAAAACATCTGCAAACTTCCAGCTGGTTTAGTCAGCTCAGACTGATGCAACAAAACAGGGGAAGTGAAATCCTGGCATGATCTATATAAGACTCTTTTTAACATACATTTTCCATACACAGGCTTATATTACAGAACAGCTAATCAATGGAAACATTGTGCTGGCATCTGTGGGTAAAATCTAGACCTTGATGTTGACACCTTTCAAATATTTATAGTGGCTATTGTATCAATGCCTTAGTGATCTTTCGGCCAAGTTATACACACGTGCCCATGTTTTCAAAAAGTGGTCTCAAACAGCACATTTTTTGCTGTGGGCTGCAGTGCGTATCAGATTTGCAATAAGAATATATTTGTGCAACTGTTCGCCTCAACTTCAGAATCGAGGTGCATGAATGAAACTGCTGTGCAGAAAGTTTGGTTGCAAACATTGAAAGCATAGGTCCTAATTCCACGTAAGTATTTCGAATTACAATGACAGGACTTTTAAGGATGTCTGAGGTTTTAGTCCAATTTAACTGGGTGCTTTCCCTCATCTGCACCACGTCAGAGCAAATGCAGGCTGTGCTTAGACCACAGGGCAACACCTCCAAGCTAGCACTGCTCCAGGACATCTCTCCGCAGTGACAGCACGGCTTGTCCTGACCATTTCTCGGTGTCATACCAGCACCGCTGCACAAAGCACAGGCAGTGCTAGCTCTGGATCCATGTAAACCTTCTCCTGCCTCCACGTAAACCTTCTCCTGCCTCCTCTCCCAGCGATTTGGGAGCCAGCAAGTGCTGAAAGAAACCCCAAGAGAGGTGCTGGGTGGGGATTGTCTTCATCACTTGCACATGATGTGCTGGATGAGCTGCCCATCTCCGGCAGTGGGGTGGGATGAGGGAGGGCAAAGGAATGGCTCACCCTCTGGGGACGTCTCCCTCATGCTCTGCACTGCACAGCCACTGTGGATAACACGTTCAAGCTGAAGACGGAGCCTGGTGAGAGCCAAGGCTACAAGCCCATCTGGCCTATGCTGCAGGCACCTGGCTCTGGTTTGTATTTGCACCCCAGATTGGTCACAGCCTTTTGCTATCACTTGGGACAAACCGTTCTCTCTGCCTCAGTTCCCACCCATAAAACACAAAGGTAGCACTCCCCTCCTACCAGCTTGCCTTGTCTGTTTAACTTGAAAATCCTATTTAGCAGCTGCATATTGCAGTCTCTTGCTGGCGTGCCTGTGCTACAAGCTATACGTTACTCCAAAGCCAGGAAGCTTCCCTTGATCACGGACTGGAACATGGAAAAAGAGATATTACAGTCCCCTTGACAAGACCTCATTTGTCATTTAGAAGTCTGCTTCAGGTTTTGGCTTTTTTTTTTTTTTCCCAGCAGAGGGGAAAGTGAATAAGGATCCAATTTTCAGCATTCTTCGCTTGTTTGAAATTGCAAAGTCTAGAAACGTCCTAGGCAGACACATGGAAAACTGCTTGTATGACACTGGTCCAACACTTTTCAAAGTGCTATGGATATTTAATTAGAATAGGCACTCGCAAAGCACAGACACTTCCATGGGTATTTTCCTTCTGAGCTATAGTTTCTCCCTATTCATGTGTAGAAATCAGATGAGTATCCCATTCATTGCCCAGCCAATTTTTCTGGTTAGATCTCATAGCCAAAATAACAGCCTTATTTAGGAGCTGCATCGGTGTTTTAACAGACTTATAAAAGGCAGCCCTGTGTCCCATCTCTAAATATTGGCACTCAAGCTGCTTGGTTGGAAGCAGTTGCCTTGTATACGTGTATACTTACAAAGATTTTCTGTTTCTGTTGCTGACAGAAAGAAATTACTGTTCTTCTACTGAATAAACAGGTCATTGTGGATTTCTCTCTTCCATTGCCTCAGCCACTGCAGAAGACCTTACATTGAGAACTAAGGTGTGTTCCTTGGTGTGGGGGTTGCTCTTGTTCAGTAAAGAGCTGACAAATGAAATGTAGCAGGCTTTGCCCTGTGTTGAAGTTAATCTACAAATGCATGAAGGATTGGGGTGCTTGTTTAAGTCTTGTGCTTCAGAAAAATTCTTTGAGATTTATTTGGTGGCCATATTAAAAGATCAGATTCCTTTGCAATGGTTGAGAGACATCCACAGTTCCCCCAAAAAAAGCATGAACATAAACCTAAGTTTGATTTGGCCACCACATTGGAGTCACCATCATGACTTGAAACTGTTGCATCCACGCAGCGGCAGTAAGCAGAAGATCGGTTGTATCAGTGTGTCCACGTGACATGGACACTTGTTCTCTTGTCCCACAAGTGAGCCCAGTGATTTGTGTTTGCTCACTGCAGGTTTTCCAGCAGGCACCAGCACAAGACACTTCCCAAGAACGGCAGGAGGTGGAGAATCTAATCACTTCTCATGGGAAATTTTCCCAAAGTTTAATTGTTCTTCCATAAAAATACGTCTGGCTTCAACTTGGCCATGCTTGTGTCCATAAGAGTGGAGGGACCATTGGTCTCAGTACTTTTCTCTGTGTGAAAGAATGTACAGACTGAAATTAATTATCTCTTGACCTTTATTTTCAGTTGTTTTCTGATAACCTAAGAACTTGCTTCCTAAATCCCTCATTACAAATTATTTTCTTTGGCTGCGAAAAAATTTTGCTGCAAGAAAATCTTTTTTTTCCCCCTGACCTCTCTCCCATCTCATAATATCTTTACTAAAATGTGGATACTACAAACAGACACAGTATTGTGGGATCTGTCTAATTAAAGTTTTTAATGGAGGTAAAGTCACATCGCCCACTCAATCTTGCTGCTCCTCTGTTTGCCAAGAAGAATCTTGTCTCTTATAGTGGTGTGCAGAAGAAATCACGTTCATCTTGACATGCACTTAGTAGGGAGAAGATTTTACATACACCAATATGTCCCTATGTGCAATATTATAGAGATACCACGCCATGAGAAATTATTAGAAGCGGCATATTTAATCGCTTGTAGTTGCAGTTAAATCATCGATGATGCCCCAGTGACACTGCAAGTAAAGGCTTGTCAGTGTTTCCATTATATTTGTCTGTGTTTTGGAATGTTTTAGATTACATTAAGAAGAAAAATGCAGCATTTTGTTTGCCAGCCAGGATGTAAATGGCTTTGTAATTTTCAATAATGTTCCCACACATGGGGTTAGCTTACTGTGACGAGGACAGTTTTATGGCCTTCTTTATTTCTTTGAAATGCAATGAGAAAATGTGAGGATTTTATGTCTGTTATTTAAATGTTGCTTAATCAGCAGTCTGACTCCTGTTTTTGTGGACATCTCCTGGGAATCACAGGGGACTCCAGCAGGCAGGTGCCCAGCTCTTCAGGAAAACATTAGCATATAAAATATTTAACAATGGTACATTTTCTCCCAACTGTTTGCCAGCCATTCGAATAAAACATTTGATTATACCACAAGCTGCCAAAACGTCATTTAAGTAAATTGCTCGGGGAGAAGAAGAGTGGAAAGATGCAAGTCATAAAAGTACCTAAACTGCTGGGGGAAAAGAATGCGTCAAACTTAATTTTTTTTATTTCTGTAACTATGAACAGTGCCTGATGCCTTTTTATCCACCTCTATTAGATGTAGATGGAAGAAAAAAATGTCTTTTCAGGCTAGAGAGTTAACATGCAATCTGTTATAGGTACAAAGATGTTCCTTTTGTCTTTATGTCCTTAACACATATTGCGACTTAGCTTGCTATTTTTCTACATATGCATGTACAGGTCTGTGTGCACAGAAACACATTATTGTACGAGGTGTAATACCAAATCTTAGGCACATGTTTTCAATACTACATTCACAAAAATTCAGAGCAGAGAGATACACGCAGGTCTTGATGGTTGGAGAGCTGGGAAAACGTGCCTTGCAGAGAAATGTCAAGCACTCACTCTTCTGAAGTCCTCAGAAAGATCAAGGCGGGGATATGATCGCAGTGTCAAAAAGACTACAGGTTTTCTTTAAAGACAGTATATATCAGATATCAAAAGGCTTTTTAACATAGCACTGAAAGACTGAAAATTAAAGGCAAAGACGTCCCGACAAGAAATACGGCACAATTATCTAACAGAGTGGGTAAGTTTGTGGAACCAAATTGCCGAAGGAAACAGTGGGTTCCCATCTCCTGAAGCGTCCCCCGGACGCTGTCGACTTCATAAGAACAAGGCACTTGGCTGCATGTAGAAGTTGCTCAGTGAAATACGATGGCTCTGTCATGACAAAGTGCAGAGGAAGAAAAAATATGGCTCCTTCTTGCCTTAAAATATGTAACTGCAAGGCTGATCAATCTACGCTCTCTACCCTCCTTTCCCAAAATGCCCTGGGAAGGCAATGTTGATTACCAAACTCTATGCTGCTATTTATTATTAGTTAATTTTTATTATGATAGTGCCTACAGTGCAGGACACAACATGATAACCTTTACACAACCAAATTGCTTCCGTCTAAGGGCCCTTGTGTAGACATCCAGGAGAAAAACCCCCTTCAACCATGCTATTTCTCATTGGACCTAATGGGATTCCACAGAGGCTGAGGATGTCTTCCAAGCATATTCCAGACAGGTGTAAGTGTTTAGGAAAGCAAACAAATGCAAAGAGGAATACAATCATCACACACATTTACACAATTCTGTAAACCCAGTTACTGGAAGAATTTGCATCCCATCTTCCTTTTACCCTAAGGACTATTTGCTGTATTTAATGTGAACCTGCCCCGCTGCTGTATGCAGAACAGGGGAACGGCAAAGCCTCAGTGACCGTGCTTGTTTTCAGCATCCTCTCCTTCAAAATATCAGTTGTGACCAAATACGTGCAGACATGAAACATTTTGGGTGGGATTTTCAAAAGCCTGTTTCCACTGAACTCTGCAGCTACTGAAGCCAGCTGAAGGTTTATGGGAAGAGAGCTAAAGGATTGCTAAAAATCCCATTCTTCATATCTACCATAAAACAGACCCTAATCGGAGCATACCTTCCAATAACTCATCTAAGCTACGGAGCTTAGGATCACAAGTGGCAGCCTGTTATATTGAACTGGTTAACGTTTGCCAGAGCTTGGCTTTGTGGATGGTCATATACTGTTATTGTAGACTTTCTTCTCTGGTTTTCATTTACAGCATTTTCTCTCTTTCAAATCTGTTACGTTTTATTGCCTCTATTTCAAGATTTTAGCATTTTGGATATTCTGAGGCATATTTGTAGGATATTATTTGACTCCATCAAGTAGATGATACATGTTTCCAACTATGTTTAATAGGAGTGAAGCGCTGCAATTTTTTATTCTGTTACAATAATACAACCTGTAAAAGTCTGGTTTTCTAAGCAATATGTTGTATTTAAAACTCTGTTTTAACACACAGTGAAGTAGATGTAAAACTACATATGGGTCATTAAAATAACCAAACCAAAAAAAAAAAAAAAATTATAACTAGTCTTTCTCAGTGGGAAAACAATATGTATCTTTCACCTTGTTTCTAATGATGATTTTTTTTTTTAAGGAAATTTCCTTGACTGCTGCTAAGTATGACATCTCAATAAGATATTTTTCTCTCTTCCTCTATCATCTGTTTATTTTATGCTACTTTTCAGTTATTCACAATGTCCCCAACTCTGTTGCTTTTGCTGTTGTTGCTCCAGGATGTGCAAGGGTTTTGTGCTGAATTTCTGGGTTTGTGGAGAACATCAGCACTGGTGATCGCAGACAGCCTCAGGCTGGTGGGGCTGCGGTTCTGGAAGCAGCATTGCTGATGCTCCCAGCAGGGAAACATTCCAGTGCAGAAGCCTCTGGGCAAAACTGTGTGCAGAGATATCAAACCAGGTGGTCATGATGGTTTCTTCTAGCTTTAATTTCAACAAAGCTCAAGCAGTCATGACAAATTACAGACACTGCTCTGAGGGAAAATGCAGGGATTTTTGCAATGCCAACTCTGTTTTCAACCACCTTTGGTACCTCCTTTGTTTGGCTGTATTTGAAAAGAAAGATGCTTAAACCTGGTGCACATAGGTTCTCATACTGGAGGTCACTTTATGAAAATATCCAGTGTGCTAGAACCCAGTCTGCCAGAGGAAGCAAGCTGTTTATATTCAGGTGCAGGGAAGAACAGGGAAAAACAAAGTGCTTCTATTTTGTTGAGAATGGTTGGCCCTGAGTCCATCCCACTTTGTGGAGACGCTCAGAGATGCCCACGCTCCTTACATAACCAACGCAGAGACGGACACTTCCAAGAGAGGATTTCCCCACCAAAACATCTGAATCACACCTGGAGGCATCTCTTTCGGCACTGTGCACAGAGGATGCTCTGGTAAGTCAGGTGGGATAAATCAGAGCTAAAATGTCTGAAGTGTGACCCAGGGCCACCCAGGTAGCACAGTGATGCTTAACACCACAGCCAGGGCAGAGCTCTGGGAAGGCCATCATCTTCTCTGAGCATTGTGCTTTGAATTCAAGTCCTCCATGAGCTTTTATAGACCAGTATATAAAAGGGAAAGGGTTGTATCTCACACATCACAGCAAATGGATTTCCAGAAAGCACCTGCCTTTGGAAAATCTATAGATTCCCATAGGTTTCTCAGGGTGGGAGCTACTAAAGATGATATCCAAGACATGGAAACAAGATGGGAGGGCACCAGTGAAACCCCATTAGCAGCTCCCTTACGAGCTCCTGTTCTCCTGGCCTGAACCCCTAGCAGAGAGATTTTCTGATGATATGAATCACAATGACACAACAAAAGAATTAAATCAGCAAAGTCCCGTTTCATTTACAAGGCTCGGTTTTCATTATTTCCCATTGTAAAGGAAGCGCAAGACTAAAACATCTGGTCCTGTTGACGGGCTTTCAGCCAAAGCTTCAACGTCTGCCACTGAGCTGAATCAACAGCAGCCTAATCTCAGTATTGTCTTTAGCTTTTTCAAAAACTCTTCCTCCACAATGAGACAGCGGAAAGAAATCTTCCTTTAGTGTTTTATTTCAGGCATAACACATTAAGCCGCAACCACACACCAACAGGAGATACTTTCCTTCCAGAATCCTGCCACTTCCTAAAGGCAATAAAGGTTCAGAGCGGGGGGGGTTCATCAGGGCTAAGCGATTCAATTTTCTTAAAAAATATTTTTCACCAAGGTCAGTTTAGCAGGAAGTGGTACCTTGTTTCTGCACAGCTGGAAAATGCTCCCAGGGAACGTGGGAGAGCAGCAAGAAACACGGAGGTCCCAGTAGAAATGAAAGAATTTTATGTCTGAGATCCCAATAAGATTCAGGGAAAAATATATTTCAGACCAGGTCCAAACTGGATTCTGACACCTGAGTGTATACAGAGTGCCTGAACGCAGATAGCCGTATAAATATATACAGTTTTATACTTCTGCAATGTCCCCCATGCCACCAGTGCAAATCATAATTGATTTTAGCACCTCAAAGGCCAAAAGTCCGTCATAAAGTAAAGAGATGAACAAGTTGGGTGGTATTCTGAACAAGATATACTTGGGCCATTTTCTTAGTAAAAATATTTTTTAAAAAAGCTCTAAAAGCTTCTTGGTCCAATCTGAGCAACTTCTGGCTGTTTCAGGAGAGGAAAAAACTCTTGCAATAAGCAGTTTACTGCTCACTGTGTGCAGTGAGACATTAAAAAAAAAAATTTCTCTAAATACATTAGCAACAAAAGGAGGGCTAAGGAGAATCTCCATCCTTTATTGGTTGTGGAGGGGAACATAGTGACGAAGGATAAGAAAAGGCTGAGGTACTTAATGCCTCCTTTGCCACAGTCTTTAAGAGTAAGACCAGTTGTTCTCTGGGTACCCAGCCCCCTGAGCTGGAAGACAGGGATGGGGAGCAGAATGAAGCCCCCATAATCCAAGGGGAAATGGTTACTGACCTGCTACACCACTTGGACACACACAGGTCTATGGGGCCAGATGGGATCCACCCAAGGGTGCTGAGGGAGCTGGTGGAAGTGCTCACCAAGCCCCTTTCAATCCTTTATCAGCAGTCCTGGCTCACCAGGGAGGTCTCGGTTGGCTGGAGGTTAGCAAATGTGACGCCCATCTACAAGAAGGGCCAGAAGGAGGATCCAGGGAACTAGAGGCTTGTCAGTCTGACCTTGGTGCCTGGGAAGGTTATGGAACAGATCATCCTGAGTGCTACCATGTGGCATGTACAGGACAACCAGGTGATCAGGCCCAGTCAGCATGGGCTTATGAAAGGCAGGTCCTGCTTGACTAACCTGATCTCTTTCTACGACAAGGTGACCTGCTTAGTGGATGAGGGAAAGGCTGTGGATGTTGTCTACCTAGACTTCAGTAAAGCCTTTGACACCATTTCTCACAGCATTCTCCTGGAGAAACTGGCTGCTCATGGCTTGGATGGGCATATGCTTTGCAGGGTTAAAAACTGGCTGGATGGCTGGGCCCAAAGTGTTGTGGTGAATGGACTTAAATCCAGCTGGTGGCTGGTCACAAGTGGCATTCCCCAGGGCTCAGTGTTGGGGCCAGTTCTGTTTAATAACTTTATCAATGATCTGGAGGAGGGGACCAAGTGCACCCTCAGTAAGTTTACAGGCGACACCAAGTTGGGTGGGGGTGTTGATCTGCTTGAGGATAAGAAGGCTCTGCAGAGGGATCTGGACAGGCTGGATCGATGGGCCGAGGCCAGTTGTGTGAGGTTCAACAAGGCCAAGTGCCAGGTCCTACACTTGGGTCCCAAAAACCACATGCAACGCTACAGGTTTGGGAATGAGCGGCTGGTGGAAAAGGACCTGGGACTGTTGGTTGACAGCTGGCTGAACACGAGCCAGCAGTGTGCCCAGGTGGCCAAGAAGGCCAATGGCATCCTGGCTTGTATCAGAAATAGCGTGGCCAGCAGCACTAGGGAAGTGATCGTCCCTCTGTACTCAGCACTGGTGAGGCTGCACCTCAAATACTGTGTTCAGTTTTGGGCCCCTCACGACAAGAAAGACATTGAGGTGCTGGAGCGTGTCCAGAGAAGGGCAACGAAGCTGGTGAAGGGTCTAGAGAACAAGTCTTATGAGGAGCGGCTGAGGGATCTGGGGTTGTTTAGCCTGGAGAAGAGGAGGCCGAGGGGAGACCTTATTGCTCTCTACAACTACCTGAAAGGAGGGTGTAGTGAGGTGGGTGTTGGTCTCTTCTGCCAAGTAACAAGCAATAGGACAAGAGGAAACGGCCTCAAGTTGCTCTAGGGGAGGTTTAGATTCGCTATTAGGGAAAATTTCTTCCCCGAAAGGGCTGTCAAGCATTGGAACAGGCTGCTGAGGGAAGTGGTTGAGTGCCCATCCCTGGAGGTATTTAAAAGATGTGTAGATGTGGTGCTTAGGGCCATGGTTTAGTGGTGGACTTGGCAGTGTTAGGTTAAGGGTTGGGCTTGATGATCTTAAAGGTCTTTTCCAATCTAAATGATTCTATGATCTCTAGCCCTTGCCTCTACAGCCCTGGGTGCTCCC
This sequence comes from Balaeniceps rex, assembly GCA_013401315.1. NCBI lineage: Eukaryota > Metazoa > Chordata > Aves > Pelecaniformes > Balaenicipitidae > Balaeniceps > Balaeniceps rex. The sequence continues at coordinate 18,682 of VYZW01007972.1, read as the reverse complement.
TGTCTCCAGGGATTAGACGTTGGACTGCAGAATACCTCCTATTTTATTCCTTCCTACCTAGAAATAACTGTGTTTCTGGATGATAATAATGTCCGAGATAGTGCCTGCACATTGAGAAAGTTGGATACTACTGTCCTGCAAAGAAGAGGAGAAAGAGGTGAACTGATGTGATCAGTCCCCAGCTCTGCTTGCAGCTTTGCCAGCAGGGTCTATAGTGACTGCCCAGGATCTCTCTAGGTAAAATCACATTCGTGCTCCCTTGGATATTTGGGGTTTAAATCTCTGGGATTCATCTTGCAGAGAGGACAAGGTGATCGAAAGCAACCTGAAGCAGCGAGAAATTATTTCTCATTAAAAAGCCCAGCTCCCCAGGAATTACACAAATATCCAGGTAAGTGCTGTTTAAGCTCCAGTAGCAATCACTTTTCCATGCCGTCCAAATGTTGCAGCACTGAAAGGAATTTGTTTTGTTGCTGAGAAGACTGACATCCCAGTTTCAACACTGCCTTTTAAACAGCCATTACTGCTCCAGATGCTGGGAAGTATTTATTCTGCAGATGTGGTAACTCACCCTTTCTGCACTCACAGAAACCCATTTTGGAGTGAGTTTTCAGCAGATGCTTGAAAATACGCTTCCTCCCCCTTTCCCTCTTCCCCCTCAGCAGGCAAATGAAGCTGAACGCCTCCACAGACTCAATTTAGCTCATCCTAAAGCAGGCAAATTCCAGACAATTCATTCCATTTTTATTTCCTTCCTTTTTTTTTTTTATTGCTCACAGAATAGGAAATACACAGAATAGGCCAAAAACGCATTAGTAGCCTCTTTGTTTGTCTTTGGACGACAATACTTAATAAGTTAAGCTTAGCCTATAGCAAAGCGGCCCCAGATGGCCAGGTCTGTTCTAAATAAGCCCCTTTTATGAGGCCAGGATGTCTAAAAGAAACACACTTCATAAAAGGAGAAAATGTGCAAGCCAGAAGAAGTCCAGAAAAAGAAAATCTCTCTTACAAAACTACTAGTGTTCAGACTCTGTATAAACATGATTATCAAAGACATACTTGGGTTTGCTGCGATTTTTTTCCTTTTTTTTCAAGTGTAGAAAGAAAATATTTTAGTCAGAGATATATATATATTTTTCCATTCTTCCAAAAAAGAAAAACCTCAAAGGTTCCCTTCACTGGATGTGAAAACTTACCTGATAAAGAGACGCTTGAGATCCTTAGCAGTGAGATATGCACTTACTATTAATAAATTACCTTACTAAAATTGTATCATTTTTCCAAAGAGAAAGGTCTTAAGGGTGTGCTCATTAGCTTCCTGCTTACAACGGGGAACTCGTCTCCTTTAATCCATGTAGACCACGGCATCACCTCCAACCTAGATTGTACTGTGGGTTTGTAACATGGAGATTTAATCTGTTTTCCCTTGCCTTTTACTTTCAGAGACATCCCAGTCTATTCTGAAGCTGTCCTTTAAAAAGTAAGCAAATAAGCAAACAAATAAAAGTTTAAAGGTTTGTCAGCAGCAGTGGATAGCATAACCAATGAACCATTCTCCATCAGTCAAGTGTTGCCAATCTTCAGGAAACAGGCCCAAAATATAATTTGTTCCAAATGCTATTTCAAGTACCTCATTCCATGAGCAACACAACTACTGGTATCTGCTTTCCCATGAGTTTGTGTCCTGGAGTTGGATTTTCAAGGGTCATATAAGATGGACGGTCTTGCTGACACTTCTTGGTGCGTTTTTTGGATTTTCAAGAGTCAAATAAGATGGAGGGTCATGCTGATGCTTCTTGGTGAGTGTTTTCCCCATAGTGTGTAGACCCTGTTGTCTAAAATGAAAAAGGGCGTGCTGACATTGCAGCCTGTCCCTCTGTCACATCTTGCACCGGGACAGCTATTTGCATGACAAATTTTGTTTCTATTCCCTTTGGTTCCAGTCAAACGAGCTTGTAAAGGCATAAATGGCCTCATTCTCACACAGTCCTGGATTATCCCTAAGCCCTTGTTTCTCCAATAAACCAAACAAAAAAATGCAAAGAAGGAGTAAGTTATTATTCATACACAGAATGACCAGAGATCACACAAATTCCTTTTATTTTGATCAGTTGAGCAGGGATACTATTCCTAGGGAGCAAAGAAGTGTTCAGGTTTCTTAAATGCATGTTTCCCCAGATGCCCCAGCTATCTGTAATACAATGTCCTCAGGCCTATTTATTCTCCTAATCAGCAAAGGTGAACCTCATGCTTATTCATCACAGAACCCCTAAAGTTTAGGTAAGATGTTTTTAACAAGCATTGGATTAATCAGGGCTTATCAAGAGACTCAGATGTTGCCAATCTGTGTTGCAGCTTCCAATTTTTAGGCACCCTGTGCCTAGGTGCCTAGGATTTCCCACATCACAGAAAGGAAAAATTAATTCACAGAAGTTGACAAGCTGAGCAGGGAGTCATCTAAATGAACTATCAGAAAATACTAAAAGAAGGGCAAGACTTCAGCATCTTTCAAAGGGTAGACACCTCTCTCTGTATTCGTCCTGTAAACCCTCTCTCGTGACAAAGGAGTAAACTCAGGTCAGCTCTCCAAAACACGGCAAGAGAAAGTCCAGTAGAAAATATCACAACAACTGTTTTTTTCAAGATGGACTATTTCAATTTTTGTTGTGCTGTGAAGTTGAATTTAGGTATGTAACTACCTAACATCTGAAAAGCTACCAGAAACAAGGAGCAAACCAAAAATTTCCATTCTGAATAGAGTTCTTCTGTTTAGGCTGGAGGTACTTTGTTTTAGCAGGGGTACAGCAGGCACAGTAGTTGGTTTCTTTTCCATGAGAAAATTAATACATTTTCATTTCAGGTCATACTGGGACAATTTTCCTTTTTAATTTCCACTTCAAGCAGCAAACTGAAAAATCAATTCTCATCATAGGTCTTGCGCTGCCTCTGTTCTTTTACCCAACACTCAAGAACAGAGCACAAAAACTGGCGTATAGAAATAGAAAACAGAGAGTGGAAAATCCACTACCTAATAGTTTATGCTGAGAGGACTGGAAATATAGGTGGGTAGGATGCAAAGCTTAGCTGAGCCTTATACATGCTGCTGTGTGCTGGGACATGAGCTGCTGTTGTTCCACCACAGCTCTCAGCAAAGGCTGTTGTCAGAGACGTCTCATGAGATCACAGACCCCCGTTTTCCACACGCTACCCCCTACACAGAGCACAGAGATTTCTTCCAAAGGGTGAGAAGATACTGAAGACCTCTCCTGCAGCAAAACCACTGCCCCATGCCTTATTCCCAACATGGTCAGAGGTCTCACTTTTCATTTCAGTGTTTCAGAGAGTGCTGAATAAAACCATCAAGCAAGGGTACAAAGTGCAGGTACTATTCACGCAACACAAATGCAGTGGAGAACTATTGAGCAGGTAGATTTAAACACTGGGAGATTACAAATGTTGAATGCACAAATTACCCAGTCCATTATTTCACCATGTTATGTTGAGTGTAATCACTGATTAAATGCTGGATCATCAATCGCCAAGCGATGTTTAGCTTTGTATCATCCCAAAGTATCTCTTATCATAGGAGTATTTGAACATTCTCAGTTGGCAGCAGAAACAAGACAGTTGCATTAAGTTAAACCCTGAGATTAAATCTGGTCTCCAGGGCAAAGACAGAGTGATTAGTACTCCTGTTTATAAGCAGAGTTGCTCTAATCTTTTACTTATAAATTTCTTCCTCCATCTGTTATCCATCAGGGAAGTGAAGTTTTAAGAAATTGTGCAGATGGCTTTAAGGCACTCTACTTCTCTCGCTAAGCAATGCCTTGGCCTGCTAGATGTGTATCTTGGAGATGGAACTTAATTTGCAGAAATTACACCTTTTCTAACCACTCCTGTTTTCCACCCAAGAACCTGTGCTGAAGTCCTGTGCAAGGCGTTTTTCACTGCCTCTTCTCCGTAGAAAATAGGCTCCATTGTGTCGAAATATGCAATGTGCAGTACCTGTGCCAAAGGATTAAACTTTCATCATCTGGGTTTGATACTTAGATTCACGAGAGGAAATGAGTGTTAAGCATCCACTGCATGCCAGGATATATTGAAAGATCCCTTTAGCAGTCCGTGCCAGTATTTTAAAAACAGGGCACATTAGGGTCTTTTGCACTAGAGAACGTTATATCTTCTTAAAGCAAAGCTTCCTCACCATGCTTGTCTTTTTAGAGAAATGAGGCAATTCTCTGCCATTTTTAAAATTATATCAGCAGAAAGGGGAAAGCAGGAAAGCAATCGAAGGAAGAGAGACAGAGAGGTGATAACAAGCAACTCAACAAGAATGTGTTTGCAATGCATTTTGGCACTAAGAAAGGACAGGGTAGCTTTGGGCTGCCCACACACGCACACACAACACAGATATCACATTATTGACAGAACCATAAATAGTACCGGGGAAATTATTCCCTCGAGAGTCCTGGGGCAAAAAATCAGCCTGTCTGTTACAGTCATTGCAGACTTGGAAAAAAATTCCAGTCTTAGCCCGGTAGTTTCCATTATCACAGATGTCTTCCCAATGTATGTTTCTGTACCTATATACCACCTTGTGGGTGAAGTACTAAAAAAATCCATTAAAGTATCATGGGAAGTCTGTGCCCTTTGATAGAGAGCTATCAATGACCTCACAAGTCTTTAACTTTCTTTCTCAGACTCTAGCAGAGAAGAGCCCATAGGATTAAGGCGGTGGGTGTTGTGATGCCTCGGAATATCACAAGAAATTCAAATGAATTCAAATGAAAAGGACCATAAAATTCATAAACACCTCAAGGGACAGGGCCTGATGATCTGCTGCAATAAACAAATATTAATCCAACATTTCTTCAAGGTCACCCTTGCACATATTGTTCAAAAAGCTGGGGTTGCTCTGTGCACAGTATCCTGCCAGAATAAAGCCATGTACTTGCTTTCATCACAAAAGATTTTCAGGGCATGTTCTTTGAGGTCAGTTACTGCTTATTTCTGTCTATCACATATTGTCACGGCACTGCACATATATCTGCAGTCAGACTCTTCTTCATTAAATCTAAACTGTCCGTTTGAAATCGAGGCTCAAAAACATGTACCTTATGCACAATTTTGCATATTCCATGTTACATATAAAGCCATTAAAGGAAAAGGCTCTCTTATTACCCATCTATTTTTATAAGCCTGACATGGGTAGTTGAATATGGTTTGTAGAGAACAGGCATTTACTCAGACAAGATTTATATGCAGATTTTGCTTTAAGAATTCTGTTATTTTAAGAAAAGAAAAAACATTTTGTGATTAAGACATGGAACCAAGGGCAGAAAAGCCAGGTGAAGTTCTTTCTCCTGTCCTAAGTTTTCTATGTCACTCTAGGCATATCACTTCACTCCTCTCTGTTACAGTTCTGAATCTCTAGGATGAAGACTACAGTGGTTCCTTTTTTCTCTTGAGTGTGCATATGCATATAAAAATGTATTAGAGCTTTTGTTTAGATAAAGAAGACACTCATTTTTTACCTGTGAAGGCCCCAGTAGGATGGAACTATCTTGGCTGGGCTGCTAAGTGGCTCTACAATGCAAATATAAATTACACATTTGAGCCATTAGCACTCCAATTTTTCATAAAGTGAGATCCATTTCACCAGCTAAAAGCTAGAAGTCTAATCTAAGCTGGCCATCTAGACCCTAGCCATACACAGCAGAGACAGGCATCTCCAGAGGGTGATTTTTCCCACTGACAGTAGACACCTGGCACTCCATTCCACTGCCAAAACATCAGCATTTTGTCACTCGAGATGCTCTTTTACTGCCCAGCCGGTCTCCAGCTGCCACCCCAGAAGGGTGCAGGTCTGCAGGACATCCCTTGCCACCTCCACTAGTCCTGTGTGGTTGTCTCAGCACCCTACTGCTCTGCAAAAGTCCCTTTCACTGAAGTAGCCAAATAATTCCACCAAGGGGGAATTCAGCTCATCGGTTAAGACAACTAATTCAGGTGTGTAATGTAGGCATCTATGTGTGAATCAAGAGCTCAGGCTTCCTTTAAGGCCGAGCAGAGGTGTCATCAGCACAGTCAAAGGAGCACAGCAAGTCATTCAGCTGCCCTGGAGCAGATACCTACATCTGCCAGATGAATAGCTCTGTAGAATCCTCCAGCTACATAGACTTTAGATCATCTAACGTTTTGGATTCAGAATACTTTTTGCTCCTTTTTGAAGAGCACAGAATTTACTTAAGAAATTAATTTTATTTATTTATTTAAGAAATTACAAGCAGTTATTGGCAAGCGAGCTTTTTTGCTCTATTAAACAATGCTCCAAAACAGAAAAATGACACCATCCCTAATGTGTAAAACTTTTAGCACAAAGAATGTACAGAGCAAGCAGATACTAATTACAGAAGAGTGCTAGCAACACCGCTATTTGTTTTAAGTAAGAGAAAGGAAGCCCCGAGTGCTAATTCCTCATAACAGAAACATCTGTCTCACTGGTATTCAGAATTAAATTCATGTTCTTCCTTCAAACTTGCACTTATTTGGTAACGTGGCAACCTTAATGGAAAATAACATTTATATGTCTGGCAATTTAGCTGCAATGTTAATGATAGTGAAGGGGGGATGAAAAGGGGGGTGGGAAGGGTTGAAACAGAAGAAGTAGCATCTGACAAGTTTTAAGAAGCACGATATAAAAGCTGGCCTCCAAAACCATCTGCCAAAGTGTCAAGGTGATGGATTTTTAAATGTAAATAGATTTTTTTTTTTTACACTTCATTTAGACAATAGTGCTTGTGAAAGCAATACAGCAGGCACGAAAAATCGAGACAACTGAACCACACGGCACCCTCTGTCATCAACCTTGCAGTCTTGGCTCATTTATTTATGTGCAAACAGGTTGAAGGCACCACCAGGTGATAGTCTGAGAACATCCGTCTTGCAGAGACCATCCTGGATGCAACCCATTTTCGCCGGATAATCTTAAGATACTCTGATGGAAAAGGACCCCCTGGAGTAGCACCAACAGAAACTTGCATAGAGAATGTAGCAGGCATTTCCACAACTCCTTGAAGGAAATCTCTCTGTCTGCACATTTCTCCCACGTCTACTTCAGGTCATATTTAGCATTCAGAGCTGTTTTTCTGGGGTCTTTGTTAAAGATGGATGAAAGGCCAAAGCCTGCAAAGCAGGATAAGGCTGTTCCCACCCCTGTGTGATGACCCTGGGCTTGTTCGCTCTCTCACTTTTAGAGAAACACATTTTTGTGTTCCTGTTCAGAAAGGTATTTAACTGTGCCTCATTTTAGTAAGGGAGTAGGTGGGTGAACAAGGGTCTCAAATTACAGGTAAAGGTAATTTTACAGGTAAATTACAGCAAAAGGTAATTGTAAAGTGTTTCAGAGAGCAAAAAGAAAGCTTTCTATTTTGAAGTAATGCACTAACCTGACTTCAGCCTTTCAACACATTATAGGGAAGAGCAGAACAAATTCTCATTATTATATCACTTCCTTTGTGAGGAAAACCACAAACTTCTCTTTGATATCTATTCAGTGGAAGAATTCAGTAGTGATACCACAAGTAGAGAGAGAAATATCTCAAGTAGAGAAAGAAATATCTAAAAAAACTTTTAGCAGTTGCACAGATTCAACTTGATCTTGGAGCGTGAACACGCAAGCGGTGCTTCGGCAGTGATGTTCATTGTATTTTGGGCATCTGGCAGGATTTGGAGTGGAAAGGCAGAAAAATGTCATCAAAATACTACAGTCCTTTCTGATAACCCAGGTTATTCACGCTTCTCTCTTTCACCAGTGTGAACCACGTGAGACTTTTCTGACACCAGTTGTCTGTGTCCACTGTACTGCTGACTCGTCGTCTTTAGCCACGTAACAACAGCAACACACAGCTCAGGAAAGACACCAATACCTACTTAGGAAGCAGAGTAGCAAGACTGTGATCTCCCTCAGACCTCCAGCCTGCTGTGATGACATTGCTAGGACACCTGAGCTAGCCCAAAGCCACCGCATGTGCATCTATCTGAGCCATGATCAAAGCAGGGCCCTTGGTGTTGACTTGTCATGGTCCAAATTTAGTGTTCCTTCAGCTTCCCCATGTCTGCTAAGACAATGATAAATTCAGCAGCAAGGCTGTAGGACTGTCTCCTGGACTGGGGATACAGGAAGCCAAATGGTAAGAGTACCATTGATTGCAGCGCTTCCAGCGAATCCCCAGAAACTTAAAAGCATGATTTTCACCCACTCCAGAAACACAAATTATTAAAGACCACTCCATAACCACTACAGGAGCTGGTTATTCAAAGACCAGCTTTGATTGAAATAAGACATGCCCTGCCCACCCCATTCCTGTGGCTCTTTAATAACTCTGCCATTTTAGTTAACTGGGGCTACTTCTGCCAGCCAAAACAAATACCACATTCAAAAAGGCTCGTCTTGACTATCAGAGTGTTAACTTTTCCCCTTCTGGTAGATAAGTTGAAGTAGGAAAACAGACTGTGGCTTCTGCATCCCCTGGTCCCCCCACACAACAGGAATGCGATTACAGCCCTGCTGCGCCCCTGAGGCCAGAATAAAAAGCCTCTTTCTACTCTGTTTTGCAGGGTAGGACATCATTACTCTATGAAACATAATAGCTCAACACTTACACCTGAAACCCAATCTACTCCCTTCTCTCTTCATTCTTGCTGGAGCTACTACGGCTCCCTTGTTCCATTATGTAGGATATTACTTTCCCTGTCTGAGAGCAGGAGGGAAGACATCAGCTGTTATCTTTCAGCCGATAAAGATCTTCATTCACGCCTGACGGATTGCAATTTAAGAAAAAAAAACATCCTCCCTTGGGCTCTGTGAATGGCAGTGCAATAACATAGTGTTAATAGCTCCCAGTCTAGATAACGCCATTACTTCTGGCAGTAGGAAACGGAGTTTGATAGTTGCTGAGATGTTTTGATCACCTGTCAGGGAAACATTATGTCTAAGTTTTGATTCAGTAGAAATATGCCATTAGCATTTGCACCACGTTTCTTACCTAGCTTAAGAGCTGGCACCATATACAAGCACGGGGTTTGGGCATAAATCCACATTATAATGATGAAAGGATATGGACCCAGAAATCCCATTATATTTGACAGAGATTCCCAAGAGATTTTTTCCCTCTTCTTTACCCCGACCTTCTCCTGGCAAATCTTCTGCACCTCAGGCACGCTGCTGCGTCTCCTAATTTCCCCTCATGTTCTTAGGAGTTAAGAGCATTCGCTCAAGAGGGTCTCTGCACCTTGTTAGATCTTACCCCCAAATTGACCACCTTATCTGAGAAGGAAGAAAAATCAGAGTACCTATGGTAAAAGTCCAGTCTACAAATCCCTATTTTAGGACTATCAATATTTCAGGAGTTATAACTTTTTGGAGTCTATGATTCAATGATTCTGAGCTGTAATAACTTGAGTTTTCTCTAACATGTGGCAGTAAGGGATCTAAGGCATTCTTCCATCCTCCTCATCCCTGAACTCGCTGCTTAGCTCTATACTTCCCAACAAGAAAAGTTCTCTTAGTTTTGGAAAGCTGTGGGAATTGTGGATATTGACAGATATTCCCATTAAGATCACCTAAGAGGTGATAAAATCAACTATTTGTGTGAAAAAATCATCCTGGAAAAATATTTTTTATATTGTGATCCAGATTTCTGTATGCTTTGTCAGCTCCAAATAAAGCACAAAATTTATCTCATATAATCAGCCAATTTGGAGGACGAGCTGGGGCTTTGGAGACCACACCTTGACCTACAACCACCACTAGAAGGCCCAAAACCAGCCAGCCTCCTTACCACCATCCTTTTAGCAGCACTTTATAAATGCTCAGAGATAAAACATCACTTCCAAGCATAATCATTAGTGTCAAAAGAGTTTGGATATAACACCACCAGGAGAAGGGGGAGAGTCCCAGGAATATCTTCCATGAGCAATCCCCATTTGCACACTGAAGAACTGAGCTGCGTCCACAAAGCTTCACCCAGCTTTCTGTGAGCCAGAGGGCATGCACAGGTATTTCTGAGCCACAGGAAGCCAAACTGAGCCTTCTTGGTAAACCTAGAGTACCTTTGGAAGCCACAGTAACACCAGAGAGCACTTCCACTCGCTTGCTGAGCGGGCACCCCGCTACTGCTGCCACCCCAGCTGATGCTTAATGCTGAGCAGACCATTTGCTGGGGTGCGTTGGATGCCACTGTCAGAGCTGTCGGGTGACACTGCTGCTGAGTGTCCTCACGTGCTCCTGCTCTGACTCTGGGTCTTACCCACAGCCTCGGTAAGGGCACCCCAAGGGCTGGGGCAAAGTGTCACTGCAGCACCCAGCAAAGCTGGCAGCACCCATGAAGGCCACAGCAGTCAGGGCACTGCTACTCTGCTGTCCGTCCTTGAGACAAGTTTTAAAAGCAAGCAAACTAAAACAGATGATCTGCACAAAACCAGAAGGGTGGAACAGACCAGACTTTCTGCAAACAAGCTGGAGGCTGAGCTTTCCTTGCTTTGCCCATGGTGGATGCATTTGTGCATATGTATGTGCAAGCCAGAGCAGATGTGTACGCTCACATGTATCTTCTCACGTTTTGCGGACGCTGTCATGCACAAAGATGAACCATTGCACAACAAACCGGGTCTGACATGGGACATGCAGCTGCCTCGGAAACACCAGCCTGTACCGTTTAGCGCTCCTCTACCCACGAGAGGGAGCTGACAATCCTCCGGCTGAGTTTGACAGCCACAAGGCTGCTAACGAGGGGTTGAGTCTGGCTTTTTTTTTTTTTCCCCACTTTAGATATTTCTGACACATGTTTTTCATAAAGCTGGGGAAGAGTAGATGATGTGAGGCAGGTGAAAGCAAACCAGTAAGGAAAGAAATTATGTCTGAACTTTTACACATGGCCTGGAGTTTGACAATAAGCTTCTTTTTCCTTTTTTAAGAAAAAGGCTGATTTTTTTGTACAGTTGCTGGAGTTCCTAAAGGGTTCTGGCTTGGTGGGGTGACTCCAGATCAGGGTCTTGCATTAGGTTGAACCCAGAGTCTGTGCTGAAGGTGCCTGATGACAGTTATCATGTGGTACTTTGTGGTTGAATCAGACTCCAAGGTACAGCGCAATTTATAGCTGGTAACACATAAACCGTGCTATAACTCATGTTGCCATATGGGAATCTCAACAGGGACAGCCATGAAAATCACAGACTTTTACTGAAGCCTGGAAGCCCTTGTGTTTGTTGATGAGGACAGAGTCAGATAAAACTCAACCCATGGCTCGGCAGGTCTGGCACTGCGTGCCACAGCACTACAGCCGTTCAGGAGCAAGGCAGCAGTTGGCTGGGCTGCTCTGGCCCCATCTCTGAAGACTCAGAGGCATAGATAAACTCAGGTTGAAATACAAGTGACAGGTAAATGGCCGCCGCTCCCACTCCCTGGGCTGAATGAATGTCTTTCCAATACCTTTGCAGGGCTGTGCATCAGCCTGTCTGGAGAAGCGGAGGCTCAGGGGAGACCTTATCGCTCTCTACAACTACCTGAAAGGAGGTTGTAGCGAGGTGGGTGTTGGTCTCTTCTGCCAAGTAACAAGCGATAGGACGAGAGGAAATGGCCTCAAGTTGCATCAGGGGAGGTTTAGATTGGATATTAGGAAAAATTTCTTTACTGAAAGAGTGGTCAAGCATTGGAACAGGCTGCCCAGAGAGGCGGTGGAGTCACCATCCCTGGAGGTATTAAAAAAACGTGTAGACGTGGCACTTTGGGACATGGTATAGTAGGCATGGTGGTGTTGGGTTGACGGTTGGACTAGATGATCCTAGGGGTCTTTTCCAACCTTAATGATTCTATGATTCTGTTCTATGATTCTTTCACTCTGGGACACCTTTAAATGGCAATACTGCAGTGCAGTTTGCACTAGGTGGCTACTTACTGAAAAAAAAGTGAAGCTGGTGATGTTCACAGCGGTGTCCTGCAGAGCATGCAGAGATCCTGCCTGCCAGCCTGCCTCTGGCAGACAAGATTAATTGCCTCACTCCCTTTACCCACCAGGTTCCCAGACAATGATGTTCTTCACACCAGCTTTCAGTCCAGGGAACAGCACTGCAACATTTACCCTGTCTGGATTAGGCAGATAAGAAAAGGACTGAGCAAATCCTGCCTGAAGAGCAGCTTGTGGTAACTTTGTCCACGTGGAAATACAACTACAAGCACAGGGTCAGGAAACAATGTCCTGGGGCTAGGACTCAGAAGTGAAAAATGCTTTGGAAAACACTGGAGAGCTGGAAAAGGCTCGAGGAGTGGCAGCACGGCAGGAGTGGTGTGGAAGCATGCCACAGATGGAAGATTTCGGCTCTTGGAGCCTAAACGTGGCCCTTTTTGTAGTTACACAAACCCTTATGCAAGGCTGATTGCCCCCTTCCCGTTCCATGGCAGCCTGGCCATTGGGACCTGGGAAAGGCTTGTGCTGCATTTCTTTCTTGAGCAAAATTCCCAGAGCTACTGGGGCTGAGAGAGGTAAGCAGGATCAGCCTTTAAATGAAAAATACACTCAATTTTAAGTTGAGAAGGGCATCTGGTGATATTTTTGTATATAAAGATACACTTTCACCAGTTCTGCATATAGACATTGGTCAAAATACCGCAAAATAAAAATGTTGTGTTTATAAGACTTGACAAGTGATAGAACACAATAAAGCATATTTCCATTACATATGCTCCCTTGACCTGTCATGAATCATTGCAACAGAAAAGGTATTGTGGCTGTGGCAGCAGCATAGCAGATTGCCATTTAAATTCCCCAGCAGACAAATAACGCCGTGATTTAGCGCTCCCCTAGCAGCAGAGCACTGTAAATAACACCTAAAAGGCTCAGGAACTCCCATGGTGCCTCTCTTAGGCCTTATACCAGAGCTCACTGAAGTCAGGAGAGTTTCCTCATTGATTCAAACAGGCTTTGGTTCAGGTCATTAAAACAGATGCTCATCACAGTAAATCTGCTGGTATCAGCGGGAGTGTTTTGGGGTAAATCTACTATAAGGAGAACTGGTATCAGAGCCCCTGTGTACTCTGCGCTTTGCAGAGGAACAGGGTACTGCGGCTGAACTAGCGTAAGATATGGTTTATTTTCAAAGCCATAACTGAGCCTAATTTAAATGGTGTTTTCTGATGCATTTTTTGTAATTGCTAAGACTGTATTACATTTTGAGCAAGGCAGCCAGCTGGAAATCCAGCAAGAGCAGTAGGCAGAAATTAGTTCCCCTGTTCACAATCCATCAGTTGGGCATTTTCAGCTCGGGGGCACTGGTCCCATCTCTTCCTTCCTTACTTATTTTGGAAGCTGAATAAACAGTTGCTGCCCAGAGGAGAGAGCCCACAGGCTACGGAGACAAGAATGGTCCCCACGAGGGTCCTCATGGTCAAACCCAGTCTACTGCAGACTGAATTATGAAACGTAATCTGAAAACTGTCTTTATACCTGAGGCAACAAGACTTTGTTTCATGAAAAGAAATTGTATTTTCACCATGAAAGCTAGTTACAGATGGGAGCAAATTCACACAAACGTGTTTATTCAGAGAAATCCTTGCTCACAGTAAGGTGTATTTTCCACTTTCAGCCAGGCATAGCAATGGGAACGCAGAGCCAAGGCACTCTGAATTGTCTTGCAGGCAGCTACAACTCTGTTGAGGAGTTTATATTAAACAAATTCTGGTAAAGTTAAGGAATTTTCTGTATTTAACAAAGCTCTTTTGCCTGTTCCCTCATTGTTTAATGTTTTCTGGGCATTACTGCTCATTCTTCAATTGTAAAATATCTATATCATATAATTAGCTTAACTAAATACTTCTCAGGGTTTTTACTGAGTGTTCATTATGTGCTTGCTCTTCAGTGTGTCTGCTGGGACTGCTGAGACCTCTCACAGTGATTTCAAATGTATTGCCATTGATTTAACTACTCGTCCAAGTGTTCACTCAACAAGATAACAACTATCATGCCAAAAAAATTGTCTGAGCAACATTTAAACTCAACCCACCAGGGAAACAAAATCCACTGCTCATTAAAAAGTCTTCACAGATTCCACCCTCTCTCCTGTCCCCCCATCCCCTCCATATATGCCCTTTGCTGTCTTGGGAATGTCAGAAATACAGAACTGTGTGCGCATCCCCACTAATAGCACATCTCTCTACAACGCCTGCCTCCAAAGCTGAATTACAGGCACTTCCGTAACAAACTTGGTAGGGAGCTTTTGCTATCGGGCTGCTTCCTTGGAGGTTGAACAAAAGGAATAAAATACTTGAATTTAGAGCATCCTGAAAAGGGGTAACCTGTATTAGCCCACAGACCAAGCTGAAATTTTAGAATAACCTATGCAGTTCTCATTCTGATGAACTCCTAGATGGTTTTCCCAAAAAACAAACAAGATGGTGTCTATATGAAGTTTAATGAATGTTTCAGCTGGAGGGGAGCCATCTCCATTGAGCTAAGAGCACTGCATTCATCTTCATACAGCAGATTTGAAAATAACCTTCTTCACAACTGGAAAATGGTTCCTTGTCTCTCTCTGTTTACCAGCATAGTTTGTCACCACTTGCATAACAAGTTTTCAGGATGAATCATGGACAAACTGTACAGGGTCTCTTAAATCTCATTTTTCCTCCAAAGAACACAGTAAAATTTAATTGCCGTTTTTATGAATAGACCAGCAGACAGTTTATATCCACAAAATATTCAATATAGCACAGAGACACTGAAAAACAAGATTTTACCAATTATGATAAAATTCTATATAATCAGCAGTTGTGGTTTAAAATGAACACTGCAAAAATCTGAGTATTTTCTCTTGGTTATTTCAGCAAGTCAGGCTCAAATCCAAAAGCCTTCTAGAGTCAGTGGAAAAGGTTGCATCTTCAAAAGGATGTGGTTAATTGAAAGCCATCGAGCAGACCCAGTGGCTCATTAAGTGTTCTTCCCTGGCACCAGCTGTCCAAGAGGTAACAACAAGGCATTATAGTTGATATGAAGTGTAACGGCTTGAACTGACTTCCACAGCTTCCAGCCATGGACCAAAGCATGGAGATAACGGCACACACTGTCAAGCAGTGTGATATCAAGATGGTTCACCTCAGGCAGGGGGCAACTTGAACTCATAGTCCTTGGCAAGATCCCTCACCACTGTGGTTTCAAGGGACATTCTGTGCTTTAAAGAGAAGTGGACTGGCCCCGCTCTCTTTCTGTAAACTTTGGCTATGTTTCATTAGTATTTTGGTTTGGAGCAGTTGTGCAGTTCTGAAGCAAGGCCCCATCACTCCCTTTACCGCAGAGTTCACAGAGTTTACTCAGTTTATGGAGCGGTCTTAGTGCACCAGATTCCTTCTCTGGGAAACAAACCAAAAACCTCTGCTGTAGCACACCCCAGATGTTCTCCTACATGGATGTGAGGGTCCCAAACTACATCCTCTGGACATTGCTTCAACCCACATCCCTGGTGGGGCCTTCCTGTGCAGAAGACCAGACTACATGTAAATGGAAATAACCCCCCTGAACCACATCATGTGTGGATGTAAGGACCTCAGCAGAAACCCCTTGGAGATACCCATCCAATCTTTTTCTGCCAAGTTGCTTGCTATTGTAGAAACCACCTTCTACATGCTCAACTAAGAGTTTTGTCCCTTTACAGCGAGACAGAGTCACAGAGACTATTGTGAGCAAGGCTTAAGGTCTGTCTCTGTGCTTAGCACTTTCTTCTGTTAGAAGTTTTACTTCAGTTATATTTCTGGCTCCTGTGAATCCAGTTCTTAGGTGCCTATAGGTCCACGTGCATCAGTTAGGCCAGGAGTCTGACCTCCCTGAAGCAGCAAAAGCACCTAATGGTCATCTGCTATAATGCCACATGATTTTTCTGTGAATCTAGCCCACCATCCACGTTATTGTGTTGTTCATAGCTGAACATAGTGGTGGCACAGGGTGGAATTGCATGCATCCAGGTGACAAATACTGGTGATTAGCTGGTTACTTCCCAGGGCACTAATGATTTCAAGTCCCAGCATCAGCATTAGAAAATCGAGCTGGTGGGAGCAGGCTGGGTCTGGGACAGTACAATGAGAAAGGAACTGTAAAAGCAAATTTTCCTGAGGAGAAGGATTAGCCTAGGACTTAGGTGATGATATTTGAATTAGCTTTTCTCTTTAACAAATAACCCTCAAAGGGAATGCTTTTTGGCTCTATACTCAACACTCAGTTGGCTTCAAACTACAAACTTCAAACTACAAACTTCAAACTACATCAAATCCCAGTCTATTTGCACTCTTTTCTGAGTGTACAGTCTTTTTGTCTTTTTGTGTGCTGGCCATATAACCCATGCATTACCATTTATTTCATAACTTGTTGTGTAACTTCTTTTTCTTTCTATCCTGACCTAGCTTGCTTTTAAAACCAGCTGTGCCTTTTCAGCAGAGGTGAGGCTTTGCAGCTAGCCTACATTATGTAAACATGTATTGTAACATCCCCAAAGCTGCAGCTAGTCAACAAAAGATCAAACGGACCAACACACTTTCATGGTAGCCATCAAAGTCACTCAGACTTTCCCAGCGAAAGCTGCCAGCTTGCATTTTTTTTGTCCAATGGAAAAGATAAGGCTATTTGTCTTTCTTTCACAGTTCCAAATAAATAAGGAAAAAAAAGATAGTAGTTTAAAATGATAACTTAATCAAATCTGTTCATCTTAGAGTTTATATTTCAAGCCTTTACCTGCATTCCAGATTGATGTCAAATGTCAAACTTTCTCCCTTTATCTTCTCTCCTTGACTCAAGAGAAGATCTGTATCTTTACAGAATGAAACAACTGTTTTCCTTAAAACGTTTCTATAGGCCTTGATTTTGTAAAACAAGCCACTTCTCAGCAGGTGCTTTGATTTCAGGGAATTAAAGCAATTGTCATGAAAGGGCTGACAAACCTCACAGCTGCTGGAGTAAAAGGAGGAGGATCAACTGAGCTGCATGGATGTATGCAGTGTGTCTGGGCAGGAGAAGAGCTGGACAGGAAGGTTTTTTTGGTATTGACTTCTTTAATATTCTTTCTTTTCTTAATATGTAATCCATTATGGTCCTAAGTGTGTATCAAGATATCATCTGCTTTCTCCTCTTCCCTAAATCACCTTTACCAACTGGAACAGTTGTGGGTGTCCAGAGAAGAACAAAAAGCACAGTCAGAGCTGTAGAAAACAAGACTGCTGAGGAAAGAGTGCAGGAATAGGGTTTGTTTAGCCTTCACACAAGAAGACTGAAATGAAGCAGTATA